>JBBPOB010000897.1:0-12161 GCA_038091275.1 Tylopilus subfusipes | reverse complement strand
AGTGGTACATATCCGAGTCGCAGCGAGCAAGCGAGCTTCAAGTTCGAGTATGCGGAGATCGGATGACGGTGGGAACTACCTGGCACGGTTCCCGGAATTGCTGTTAGCTGCATTATACGCCATTGACGCACTCGACCTCCAATGATCGATGGTCTCGTCCTTGCTACATATGTTCGTCCATCAGCTTATTACATGTGTAAGGCTCACTGTCTTCTCTGGCCATCCCTCTCCGGAGAATTTTTTTTTCTTGGTTGGGGCCGACCGTCGCATCACCCACCCACTACCGCAGCTGAACTTCTGCGAGTTTGAAACAAATGACCTTGTTGATCGCTGCCACTCCGAGGTCATCTCTGGTCTCAGTGGTCCTGGCTCCAGTTTTGTTTTGCTTGGCTGGGTCAAGGAGCATCCTCTCCGAGTTCACCGCCCCCTTGGTTTGGTTCTCACCGGTGCCATATCGAATGGCTGTTTGTGTTTTACCATGACCAGTAATTCGACTTAGAGTTTGAGGCGCAGAACATGACAAGGGCGATATCATGGTGACCCTTTGTATGCCAAGTTATCTTGCTTGCAAGGTCTCTTGCCCTGTCACAATTATTAAGCTGTATCATTTCGTACACACGACCAAATAAAGGTTTGTAAGCCGAGTCGTCGATGTCGCGAACGTGTTTGACGGGCTACATATATAACCTGTCGCATCTCGAGAATGAGTACATGCTCGATCCATCTCCACCCCTTCAGCACGTCGTCATCCGAGACGAAAGCTTCAACAATACGAATGTATCGCTCTTACGCCGAAACAACGCACTCGAGTCCATAGTTGGGAGTGTCAGAACAAGGGATTGAAGAAGTTCCATGTTTGCCTCTCGAAGTTCACCATAACGAAGGCGATGAAGGAAGTCATGCCATTCAGGGTCATTCACCCGCATCTGCTGCTTGAGAGTCACAACAGTCGTGAATTCTTCGTAAATCGAACTTCCGATTTGAAAGGACAATGAATATTAATGAATCGCGTGCCAAGTCTGATGGCCAATACAACACTCTGGAGTTCAGAAACGCAACTAATATAAAAAGGCCCATACACGTGTCACCACTCACACCTACAAGCAAGGTCTGCGCCGACCGAGGTCGGCACTTCCAAGTCCGAATAACAGTCGGATAGTGATGCATGTACAGTAGGGTATCTCATAACGCAAAAAAATTCTCATGATGCATACTACCAAAACCTAGCCATTTTAGCCGAAAGTGTACGAAATCCTAGTTATGCATTATCCTCACTATGCATTATGAGACACTCTACTGTATCATGCAGTACTGCATGTAACATACGATCAAGCCAACAATAACAACTTGAATAAAGAACGAAAACGGCCACCAGGATATCTTCAAACCAGGTAAAGTGGCCCATTATCCACACCGGCCCTTTCACCCACGCCTCCCTCTCCCCTTCACCGTCTTGGCTGCGCGGCTCCCCTCTGGAGGGGCGTACGGCATTCTCCTCTCCTCCTTCTGAAAGCGATCGACGACCGCCCTCGCTTTCGTCCCCGGACTCGGAAACCCAGGCAGTTGTGCTCCCGTGTGCGCCTGATCCCCAGATCGGGTCCAACGAGGGCTCGTTCGCGCCTGCGCTAGTGTGCGTGTCTGTGACCGCGTGACCCTGGGCTGAGGAGGCGTCGGCGTACGTACAGCGCGTAGCGATCTACTCGCCATTCGTTCGATCCGATCTGCGTCCGTATCCTCCTCGTCCGACTCCTCGTCTTGTTCCTGCTCCTGTTCTTGATTTTGTTCTTGGTCCTGGCTGGGCTCTGCGTCACCTCCGCCAGCAGACCCCTCCCGGACGGCACCCCGCACCAACGATCCATGCGTCTCTGCATCGTCCGAATCCGTCGGCTCGCTCCCAATCTCGACGTCCTGAAAGGCAGGCAAAACCGCAAACTCCTCCTCTTCCTCCTCGTCGTCCTCGTCCCACACGCTCGCCCCATCTTCCACGTCGGGCCCGCCACTCGTCACGCTCGCTTCGAGCAACCCTTGCACAGCCATCTCGTCCTCGAACGTCTCCTGCGCTGAGAGGCCACTCCGAGTCGTCACTGCGACGGATGCGACGCCGTCCTCATCCTCGACCTGCACGTCCTCTTCGGTCGACGCCAGCGTTTCCTCTTTCGCCTTGCCTTTTCCCTTGCCTCCCTGATCTTCCCGTGCTCGGGCGCGGGGAGCCTCAGGCACAGCCTGGGGATCGACTGAACGCGACCGTGCCCGCGCACTCCGAAACGGTGCCTCCGCCGGCGTGACGCCACCTCGACCTCTCATCCCCGTGGGCACAGACGGGCCCGGCTGCGCAGAGGCACCGCGCACACGCGCACGTTGTACGACCACGCGTTCCCGAGTGACGACGGCCGCGTGCTGTGAACTTGGCGGGGCCGTCGGCTTCGACACCTGGCGCTCGACCACTTTCGTCGGTGTAGGACCTGGGGTTGGAATAGATTTCTTTTGAGCAGAGAGAGGCGTAGCGACCAGTGTTGCTTGGGTAGAGAGAGGTGCACCACCTTCTTCAGGAGCCGGACTGGTTCTTGGGGAATATGGCATCGGAAAATCGACCCTGTCAACACCCAGCGTAAATGAGCTCGTCGAACTTGGTATCATGGTAGCACTACCCTTGAGCGTCGTCAAATTCGAATTGTTGTTCGTCCTCGTATTCACGATCTCCAAACAAATCGTCACCTTCAATTTCTTGTGATTCCTCGTCACCACTCTCTCTTTCGCGTGCTGGGCGACTTTCACCGCGGCTTGCTTCGACGCCCGGTGCCCGTCTTTTGCTCGATGATACCTTTGAAACGCGCGCTCGTTTCGCCTGCGTCTCTTGAACCTCGCGTCGCTGTTGCGCATGAACACGGTGGCGTTTGGCGCGTTTCAGTTCCTGAACAGCGACTTCTTCTTCTTCTCCTTCTTCTTCACCATCCTCCTCTTCTTCGTCAAACGACACGAGATCTCGTTCATGGCGCTCGAGATAACCCCGCGCCCGTCCTGCTGCAGCAACCGCCGGGCGGGCCGGTTCCCGTCTTTCGCGGTCCTGTCGTTCCATCTCTTGCAGTTGATCCTCTTCTTCTTCTTCTTCTTCCTCCTCTTCTACTCGACGATCATGCCTACGCGAATCGTGACCCAGGTGATGTCCGACGTCTTTCAATCGCCTCAGGTAATGATCAATGCGCGCGTCCATCATCACCGGATTCATCTTGTAATGCTCTCGCCACGAATGGAATGTATGTCGTCTTGCCCACGCCCACGACAGGTCGTCTGTCTCCCCCTGCCAACTCACCATTGAGCAACGCCACCGCCGACGAGACGAGAAACTACGTACCAACCGCTCGAGGTCCTTGTATGCACTGTTCCCCATGCGTCCATCCCGCTCCGGACACCGCGTTGCGAGATAATACGCGAGATGATCCCTGTCCTCTTCTGTGAACGCAACGCGTCTAGAGCACCAAAACACGTGCGTCAGACAAGCCCTGAACCACAGTCTCACACAGAGAACCCGAGAGAAAACGAAAACAGCAAAACAGAAACAGAACGCGGCGCGTCTCCAAGCTGACGACACGGAGCGCACGCGCATACACGCAAGAGACACACTCACCCCCTCCTCCTGCCGCCCTGGGGACGACCCGGCATCCCATGTTTGACAGAGCCGACATGTTGATATGAGCCAGAGCGAATACACGCCTGTACGAACCCGCGTGGTTCGACGTAGAGCGACAGCCGGTAGACTTCGGTCGAGGAGTAGTACCGCCGCTGCATGAAGGGGATGTCTTCTTGTTCGTCGACGAGGAGGACGTTGGCGAGTCGTTCGTCCCGGACGATTTTTCCGCCGTGGCGCTGCGTGAGCGTGTGAATGAGTAGTATTGCGAGAGGATGGATGGAGGTACCTCGACGTCCCGGGTGATCTGGCCCCGCCCCTGCGTCACGCTTCTGTGAAAGCAAAACTTGATTGGGACGCCATCTTTGACAAACAGCGCGTCGTCGTCGCGTCCGATCCTGTTGGACATGTTGTTGTTGTTTGTTGTTGATGGAGAGGAAAGAAAAGCGTTGGTGTTTCTGCGGAGTGGAGGCTGAAAATTTTAAACCCCGAATCATGGTTAGGGTTTGAGTGACCTCATCCTAACCCTAACTATAAAACATCCTATATGTCCTCGTCCTCCTCGCCCGACATCTTCCCAATCATCTTCCCCTCCGTATAGTAGCTCGGAAAACTCGCCACCAGACTCTCAACGTACCAACAACACCCTCTCGGATAACTTCTTTCCCCTCGCTCCGGCACCATCTGCACCCACGTCCCACAAAGACCCATCCCAGTCACCAACCGTCTCGCCGCCTCCCCATCCACCAAAATCGTCACGTCGTTGTGGTATGGATTCCACACTTTTTCCTCTCCGACGTCTACACCATCCGGAACGACAGCACCCCCCGAGCCAGGCACGATCACCGGTCTCGGAAAATCCACCGTCTCGTGAGACACGTTCCCCACCCACGGGCTCATCACCACCCTGAAAAACCTCTCCTCCAACGCCTCTTCCACGACCGACGCCCTCCGAGCCCCATTCACCCCCGGTGCGATCACGTCCCGAATGCGTCGCGTCGAATGTTCGACGATACCTGTCGTCATCGTCAACGGAAACACGGTCGGACCGAGAAGCTGCATCAACCACGTTATAGACACGTCCGTCCACGACGCGGTCGTATACTCCTCCGCCTCTACAGCCGCCGTCCACGGGTCGCCCGCGACAGGTATCGTTGTCACGGGAACGGCACTGTCCGTGTCAAGGTTGTCCTCCATGACCTGTCTCGCAGTGATCGAATCCAAAACGACGTCTGACGGGACGACTTCGATATCCTGTTTCTTGAGCTCCGTTTCGAACTCGGAACTGGTATCGTTGGAGGACGAGGTAGCGTTGGCTGCGGCATCTTCGGGTTCGAGGGTAGCCGGGATCTGGATACTCATACTGCCTTTGGTGCCCCAGCATTCCTTGCAGGCGAGGTCGAAATGTCCAGGAAGGATTTGTCCGAGTTTAGCGGTAAGCGGTAATTCTTTCTGCGCGAGGGCAGCGACGGAAAGGGCTCTCTCGAGGTTGTCGTGGTGTTTTTTAGAATCGGCAAACACTCTGTTTCGAAGCATGAAACGTAGGAAGAAATGGAGTACGGTGGGTGCGATGAACAAGTTTTTCTCCGTCCTGCAGTTGGATCAGATGAAATCGCCATCAGTGTAGACGAAGCACGCTGACCAGATCAAGCCCGTGTCGCGCATGTACGACGACAGAAACACCTTGACCGACTTTTCCATGTCATCCAAAAAGGCACAGAGTCGTTGCGCTTCTGCAGTCGACTTGTCTGGACTTGGTTCGAGCCGTTTTCCAGGAAGCGGGCTTTGTTCGAGATGGTCCTGAACGATGGCCACCCTGGTTTGTTTAGCTCTCGGCACGTCTTCTTCATTGTCGGACGCTTCTTCACCATTGTTTGGGCCGTCGACTTGACCTCTCCGACTGGTTTTCACCTTTTTATACACCGGAACGCTGGATATCAATCCGATGTAGAGACGGAACTGTAGATGACGTCGATAGACGGTACGGAGAGTTGAGATCGTTCCTACCTGATCCCACATGTTCCTGACTCCCTGTGCTATCTCTGGCCAAGTTCGACCGACTCTGAAATCGTCTGCTGCGATGCACACGCGATCCTCGAAGCTCACCTGACTGTCCAGCATGCGTCAAGCCCCAGATCGACGTGAAATACGCAACGCCGCACCTGTCGCTCATCGTGCGCGACGCCTCGCCCTCCTCCCATTCCTCCCACCACGGAATCAACCTGCCCTGTGCGTCGGTGGCGTTCCCCGCATTCCGTCGTCTCCGTTTCTCCCTGCGTCTCTGCGCGGATTCTTCCTCGCTGCGGACCTTGACGGTCGGAATTCCCGCCCACGCGTCGACTTCGATCGACTCCCCGGATGGCTCTGTGACGGGGCGATACCCCGACGGGCTGAACGCGCTAAACGGTACGATCGTCACGCCTTCTGGTGGAGTGGGGAACGGCGGGAAACTGTGCGTCCATTCGTCATCATGGCCGATGGTCGTCGAGGGCATCGCGATGATCAGTGATGGTGGCCGTCGTGGCTGCGAGTAGACCCTTGCTGACATAATCACAGTCTCCCCCTGACGCTCGCACCCCACGCGGCGGTGTGCTGACACGTCTGAGATGCCCTGACCATGTTATTCCCCCTCTCTCCCTGTCATAATGACCTCCAGACTTGTCATGACCAAAAAAGACCCTCGTCGCACCGACTTTGTTCTCGTCGACGACGCCAACTTAAACGGGACCACCACCACCACCAGCGTGGTGGGCCCGCCCATCTACACCTCGGACACGACGCACTACGCTCGCCCCCACAACGGCACCCGCGCCACGACCCTGATCACGCGCACAGATCCCACCACCGCATGTGATCGCTTACAGGTCGGGATCATCGAGTGGCCCATTCACTCGCTCGACCCCGCCCAGCTCGTCGTCGGCACGCGCGACGTCCAGATGTCCAAGCCCGGGCACTTCACCTCGTACGTGTGCGTTCCTCAGCACATGAATGACGCAGCGTTGGCTAATCGATCGGGAGCAGCTCGGAGCGGTTCACAGCGGCCGATGGATGCGTGTACGAGTGGCAGATTCAGGACGCTCGTCCGCAGGTGAGGTCCCCCCTCCCCTTTCCCCACACCCACACCCACTCCCAGACATGCTGTGCGATGCTCACACACAAAGACAGCTCGTCCCCATGCGACCCGGCCACACCCGCACCTCCACGTCCTACGTCGCCACCTTTGTCCAATCTCAGTCCGGTTTCTGGCTCCGGCGTAAACGCACGTCGTCTCTGTTCATACCCCCGGAGGGATTCCACATCCTCGACGACATCGTCGTCACGTTCATCTATTTCGAGTGCAGATGGCGCGATAAGGAAGGCGTCAGGTCGCGTTCGAGTTTATCGGGTGGCATCATCTAGCGACGCCGACCGCCCACATTTCCACTCTCGGTCTTGGTTTCTCGCATAGTATATATGGCGTTCGAGTACGCTAGAAAGTTAGATGATAATGTACCTGTGGCACGGCGATTACGTGAATATCCTTGCAATGTGCCTGCGATACCGCGCTTTACCCAACCTTCTCTCCGTCTCCTGGGCGAATCGCGTGTCTTCTAGTAGCGCTTGTATCACTCTTTGGGACCATTCGGTGTTGTGGCCGTCGCCGTCCTCGTCTTGGCCTCGGACTTCGTCATTCCCCTCAGGAACGTGTCGCGAAAATTCGTGGTCTGCCTCATTATCGCCCTCGCCCTCATCCTCGTCCCTGTCGCGGAGCTCCTCTTCCACCTCACGTCCTTCCGCCGCCTCTTCATCATCCTCCTCCCCACTCTCCCTCTCGACAAAACTCTCCGACTCCGACTTGCGCTTCCACATCGCCGCCCGACTCGTCTCCGGCGGCGAGTACTCGGATCCCTCCCCGTCCTTCGACGCCACCACGTACCTCAACTGCGACTTGCCCTTCCCGTTCCTGTTCTGATGGCACTCCTCCCCCCGTCCCACGCCACGCCCCCCGCACCGCTCTCTCACCCGCCTCTCAATCTCCCGCTCCCCAAACCCCTCCGCAGCCTCCCTCATCCCCTTCAATATCTCGTCCGCCTCCCTCAAATTCCCCATCCTGTCATACACCGCCTCCACCACGCTCAGCGCCAACCTGTGGTTCGCGGACATGTGCGCCAAGATCGACGCGAGACCGTGCGACGCCGCTAGCTCGACGTCCGGCGGATATGGTAGCGATACCGCCGACGTCGTCGTCGTCGCGGGGACCACGTTCCCGTTCCCGATCGACCGCGTCGGGGAAGGCGTGTACGCGAGCCGCGGCGTCGACGTCCCCACAAGCGACGCCGTCCGCTTGCGTCCGCCCCAGAGATCCCCATACCCTGGCTCGGGGACATCCCGCTCGTCGAGCACCCAGGGCATCGCGTGTACGAACGCCGGCAAGGACCAACGTGGCGGCCGCGCGGGGACCGATGCTTCTGCCGGGGAACGTGAGTGTGATCGCGCGGAGGTGGACGAGCGGGAGAGTGCGACGAGGTCGACGCTGGGTACGTTGCGTCGGCGTTCGCGTTCGCGTCCGTTTCCGTTTCCGTGCCCATGACCGATGGTTTGTCGTCGGATTCGGGTGAGTGCCGGGTGACGCGCTGCCTTTGTCCGTGCCGGTGGTTGTGGTTGGCGCTCCTCGGATGAAGGCTCGGGCCGGAAAGGTGACCGCGTCGAGGCACGCGGTGCAGGGAATTTGAACACTTTGGAAAGGGGTTTCGGGATTTGAACAGAGAAAGGATCTGATGGCGGTGCAGCTGTGACGATGCGCTTGACCGGAGAAGCACCATTCCGAATCTTGACCTCGCGTCGCTCGCTCTCAGTCTCCACCTGACGTGCTTGGCCTGAAACCTCGGCTGCGGTACTGTGTCGATCATGCGGCGGCTCATCATTCGTCCGAGAGACAAGCTCAGACGAAGGCTGGGGTTGGGGCTGACTAAATGCGTGATGTGCATCGACCTTGACATCTGGTCCACTCGCGCCCCTTTGTTGGGCGGTACGACCACGAGCGGGAGGCCATCGCGTCTTGTCCTCCTCTTCTTCGACACCGTCTTCCTCGCCACGAGGAAGCGCACGCGGTACATGCCCCTTTTGATCGACCAATACTTGTCCATGGAGCGAATCCACGACCCGCGGCGGCGCACGCGGGTATACAGGAGTAGCAACAGGGACACCGTTAGTGCCCGCACTGGGTGCAGACGGAGTTGAGGGACCTTGAACACCGACGACAGGGGCAGCCGCATCCGTCTTGGGCGACGGTGGTTCCGAGGCAAACATGTCCGACGGCGTACCAGGTCGCACTTTGATACGCTTCACGTGACGATGCGGGTCGTAGGTTACGTCTTCCGGGGGTGCAACTAATCGATCGGGCGACGAGGATTGAATTTCGAGCGTGTCGTGGCGTGTTTGGAGGGCTGTAGGCTCCTTGGTGGCGCTCATACTGCCATTGGCATTGGAACGCGGTGAGGATGCGGCGGGGGGAGTACGACGTGCATTCATGGGTTCAGGTTCGCGCGTAGGCTGCGGAGCCTGCGATGGCGTTTCTGGGGGTTCGTGAGGGTGCTTTGATTTGGACGTTGATATCGATCTCGAAGAGCTTGCGTTGTCACGTTGTGTAGCTTCACGTGCCTCGCTAAAAAGTATCGTCAATCCGACGCCATCGTCCCCACACGAGAGACTGGGCATACCTGCTAGGAGACCCCTCTTCCTCCTCGAGCCTGATACGTTTCGGATTCGGTGCGAGATTTTCGATCGACGTGGGCTCTGCAGGCTGCTTCCGCTTGTCCGCGTGCGAAAGATTCTGGTACTTGAGGATCTTCGTATCGAAATATGCCGCATTCTTGACGTAGCGTTCGCGCCAGGATTGCCACGTGTGGTGTCTAGCCCACGGCCAAGCGTTATTTTCCTACGCGAGCGGTGAGACCGGAAAAAAAGGAGAACGAGAACGGACGGACGTTGGCGACCAAGCACTTGAATATGGTATGACCGCTGCGGCCTTGTTTGGACGGAGAGTATTTGGCGAGGTATCTGGCGAGGTAGGTGTCGTGTTCCCTTTGGAATTGGACGCGAACGCTGTTGGTCTGGATGAGCTGCAACGCCGTGAAGCTGAGAGGGGAGTACGCACGTCTTGCCGGGTGGAGGCATCTTTAAATAAATTCGAGGAGAAAGACCGTCTCGGCGTGTCGCGTCGGTCACGCGTTCACGTTTTCCCACGGCCCCGCGCTTTCACGTTCGCTATCGAGTGAGCGCTGAGCCGAGACTGGTGACGGTTACCGATGAGTCGCAGACTAGCGGGCATCCCTCCATGCAACCTTCTCAGGACTAAACCCCTTCTTGCTGAGCAACCCGTAGGATCGCCTGGTGTTGGGGAAACTCGACGCTGGCAAAGTATGTGGAGAGAAAAAACTCTGATATCGCACTCTGACAGCAACATAACGGCTCTCTTGCGGAATACACGCACTGCGAATGACCCTCACACGCAGAAAAGCTCAGTCAGCTCCGCGCAGAACTTCAAACTGTGGTCGGCTGATGGTACGACTTCTGCAGCGGCTCCGTCGGGAAATCAAAGTGTGATTGGGTCTCAAGCATGACAACGTAGGCCTCTCCCAGGGACGGTCGTGGGATTTGGCCGGTATCCTGCCATGGTGTGTCCCTGGGTAGAAAACAGTACCTTAACGTCTTACCTGGGCCGTGGTCGAGCTCATTTCGCGGTGACCGAGATCCTCTGTCGCCTGAATCTCGCTCTGGAAAGGGGCCCGACACTAGTCCTATCAGCTAGACGACGTTGCCTCTGGCCTACAGTACTGTGAGTACGCTACATCTATACCCCTTCCACTCCCAGTCTGAGACGACGTCCTTGACAGTGCATTCATGTTCTGTCGTGCACGGCGACCTATCCGGCGTACGTAGTGTCACACCTTCTCTCGATCAGCTGCTCATTTGAGACGCCGTTCATTCAGCCAAACATCCTTATTCGCGAAAACGGCACCGCTTGTATCGCCGACTTTGGATTATCGACACTATTGACAGAACTTGGGGGATCGACGTTCGCCACGTCGTTTCACGAACGGGGCATCATACTACGGTGGATGGCGCCCGAGTCACTCGCCCTCGGCGTGCCCGAAAACAAGCTTGGAGAAGGGACGCCGCATGTGTTGCCCACGACCCAAAGTGACGTGTACTCGTTTGGCAGCACCACGCTGCGGGTTTGTGACGTCTCCCGCCAGTCTAAACCGCAGCGTCAAAGGTATACAATATGATGGACAGATTCTGAGCGGCAAGGTGCCCTACCATTACTACGCGCGCGAATCGCAAGTCATGCATGCGGTCTCGAGAGGGATAACGCCGACACGACCTAACGATGCGCTTGTCACGGGGCATCGGTGGGCGTTCATCCAACGGTGTTGGTCTATCGTCGATATCGCTCGAACACGTCCTTCGAGCGAGGAAATTGTAAGGAAACTTGCTGGTCTCGGCGCATCGTAGTGCTCGGGAATTTCCGGTGCTCGGGTGATTTTTTCGCTCTGGACACACTTCTTTGCTAATACGGTCAGGGACCACAAATCATTCATGGATGGATGGAGATATGAATTTTCATTTTGCATTTCCAAGATGGGGTATATGTGATGTGACTCGGATAATGGATGTTCGCGATGAGTTCTTCGTGCCTTACTGCCAAGTCCAGATGCAGGTCCGCTTTGTCCCCGAAGCTACCCTAGTAGTATTGCTGTATTCCTACTCTAAGGTTGACGTGAGTTGTTTGTTAGAATGATGTATTAAAGTCTAAATGCTGACAAGCACCCTCCTCACACTTTACCATTTTTGTAGGTATTCGACAAAGAAACGAATGGCAGCGACATGACATCCTTCGACGTACTAACCCTCGGCGACGTAAACATGGAGTGTGCTGTTGAGTCGCTCAAGTCCGTGTGTGGTCCCCTTTCCTGTGCTCGAAAGAGTGAGCACAACACGATACCTGGCATCCGTTGATTTTCCAACTTCATGATGGCGAACGCCGAATATGATGAAATGGTCGTGTAATTTCAATCTTCTTGCCCCGCGCCATCCCCACACCCTAACCGGTAATGCCCGCTTTTTTCCCGACGTTACATGTCCTCATATTACCGTTTATCTGCCACCAGACAGTCGCACAGCGATCCCACATTGCACCACCATCCATTGCGACATGCCCCGACGGTTTCGAGGTGGTTTAGACTCAAGGACTACTGGGAAGGCACGACGCGATTCGTACCGACGACCCCTCGCGGCACCTCAAACTTGACGTCGGCTATCGTCCCTTCGACCATCCAGTCTGTTACGTGGCTCCACGTTGTGACTCGGACGCCGTCTCATCTACTCGCGGTCGCATTGTACCAAGATCGGCTGACAGTTCTTGGCCGACTCTATTGTGAAATCTAACGAACGCCACGACCTTCTCGGCTGTCATCGTCGCTCCAACGGCGGGGTTCTCTACTTTCAAGTTGTGCCATGTTTGCCACCCAACCGTCAAACGTCAAGCGACAAT
>JBBPOB010000896.1:0-12166 GCA_038091275.1 Tylopilus subfusipes | reverse complement strand
CAGATGCACGTCCATTGACACTCAATAATTTGTCTGTCCACTGTCGAGCACCTAACATTTGTACCAACAAGATTGCTTCTGACTTCAGAGGGGCGGCCAGCATGCAGCAAGGATGAAGACGGGCCGCCTAATACAACAAGTCACGTGATAGGATTGTTTGCTAAACTCGTGTCTGCCAGCTGGGATCAAAATTTGAAGACGACTTTCACTTGATCGATTCAAAGCGAGCTTTCAAGCTACATCGAAGTCTCGTCCCAGACCGTACGACAATTTCTGCACGTACGACTTGTCATCCAAAAACGCGTCAAATGGTTTCGTTTCAGTACGTGATTCCATTCGGGCCCGCATAACCATGATCCTTAACGTCTACTGATGATCACCGCACGTCCCATCTAGATGTCACGGTCAGTGCCCTTGCCCTCGTTCACGTTCGTGCCTCACGCCTCGTGCTTGACTATCTCGTCGATAGCTTGCAGCGACGTAGTCAAAAAACCGAAGCTGGACCAACATCACGGGCGCTGTCATGCTGGCTTTGACTGTATCGACTGCTCTGTCGCGTTTAACACCCCTGCCGAGTTCAAGTCACATACGTCGTGTATCTCCGAGGCAGAAAAGTATCAAAAGGGTTTGTATAAGGGACCCAAGAACGTACGTGCACTTTCATGATTCGCGACACGTACTTTCTCTGTCTATTTTTTTTTGGATTTGAGTCGGATGTCTGACGCTGACTAGGACTGGGAAAATGCCAATGGTGGAGGTCGAGGTGGTCGGGAAGTCTTCCAAGGAAGAGGAAGAGGAAGAGGACCCGTGAGGGGCGGTTTCCAAGGTCGCGGCGGACACCAAGGCGGAGGACGACCACGCGATAAAGGGACGGGCGCCAACGGCACACCTCTCGGCACTCCCCAGCGAATGTCCCCCGTGACCACGCCTGTCGAGGACTCCCCATCTAGATTTCAAACTAAAAACGCGACTACGCCCGCACCGGTATCAAGTACGAATGCTGTGTCGACACCTTTGCCCACGAAAAATGAAGAACACGGACCGGGTCCGTCTTCTGAACGACCCAAAAAAGAAAAAAAGCGAAAGGATAAAAAGTCAAAGTCGACAGAGTCTAGCGGAGAGGTCCAGGTAACTTGCGTGTATGCATCTGTATTCATCGTCTCACTCAGAGTGTGTACAATCATTGACAGGCAAACGAATCCAGTGCGGTGGAGCACGCGCCTGTACCAGCTCCGTCGTCACCCGAAAAGCCCGCGGGCACCACCGACAAGAAGAAGGACAAGAAGAAAAGAAAGGAGGCGGAGGGCGAACAAACCCATGTGGTAGAAGAACCGAAAGCGGCTGCCGACAAGCAGGGAAAGAACGGTGACTCGAAAGAGACGAAAAAGAAAAAGTCCAAGGGCGACCATTCTGTGGACGACCCCGAGACGGACAGAAACAAACTGGCTGAGGGCAAGGTTGGGAAGCGTGCAGACAAAGCACTCATTAGCGATGGTGCAAGGGTAGATGCCGATGGAGTGGCAGAACAATCGAAAGCGAATGCCCACGAGCAGGGAAAGAATGGTGACTCGAAGGAGAGGAAGAAAAAGAAAAAGTTCAAGGGCGACCATTCCGCGGACGACCCTAAGACGGACGGGAAAGCGTCGGCGGAGGACAAGGTTGAGAAGCCCGCAGACGAAGCACCTGTTGGTCATAGTTCAAGGATAGAGAGTGATGAACAGGAGAAAGTTGTCGACGCGAAGGAAAGGAAGAAGAAAAAGTCGAAGGATAAGGTTCCTGACGCTGAAGTTCCAACGGTAGATTCGGAGAAGCAGCGAGAGAACAAGGAGAACGGGGAAAAGAAGAAGAAGCGTAAATCCGAGAAGGCATTGGACGAGTCTACTGCATCACCCGCTGAACCTGCGAGCACGCCATTGCAAAACGAGGCTTCAGAGAAGAAGGCGAAGAAGCGGAAAAGGGAAGGCACGGAGGGTGGTGATGTCGGGGACCGCAAAAAGACGAAAAAGAGCTCTGAGAAAGACTCGCATGCCGCAGACACTACTCCCGCAACCGTCGAGGTAAAAGAGCCCGCTTCGAAGGAGCCGTCGAGTGGAAAGAAGCGCAGGAGGGAAGAGAAGGACAATACTAAAGTGGCCAACGACGCTTCAATACCCGAGGATGGAAAGGAGAAGAAGAAGCGGAAACAGAAAAAGGAGGCGACAGAGGCCGCGAAGGCATAGGGATATTTAACACTGCGATCTATATGCCCTAGGTTATCTAAGAGGGTATGGGATGCTATGGTATATGATTACTAGGCAGATCAAAGCATCGAAAGCTTGGGCTCGAAGCACCAGACGTTTGTTGCTTACTGTTTAGTACTATGTCGATGGGCTGTTGCGTTTTTGTCATCTCACAGTCCTGAAGCACAGGTCTGGAATGAGCTAGATGTGGCACCCGAATGTAGATTAGTGCGAACGAACATACTCATGGAGTCACTAGGAATAGAACTATTAGATGGCCACGAGCATCCCGGATCGAGGAAGTACGTTCTTCTCTGATGGCCGAGTGAAGTCGGTCCTAGTAAAGGGCGAAGGTAACTTATCTTACTTCAATCTTCAAAAATAAACAGAACAAAAGTTATAGCCGTTAGCATTCGTACCTATTTACGGTAGATTCATGTGCCTTCCAAGTTCAACCAAGTTGCGGGGTGTAGATGAGTTGTTTCGGTTAGGATTGCTTACGAGAGGTTGCCACGTGGTTTCCTGATTAGGAGAGATCGATTGGTGTAGGGTCTCCCTTGGACTCGATCCATCCTCTACCAGCTCTCTCCACGTCAAAAATGCACGCAATCCAGGCAGGTTTTCTGCTCAATCTTGGTTGAAATCTACCAACCACATCCTCAGCAACAATATTGGGCCGTTCGCGACTACCTTAGCCCTGTGCGCTCGCCCATCTGTATATCTGTAGCCTCGGCTGACCCTATCTCACAGGTGCTCAGAGAAAGCAAGTTCAAGGAGCATGGCAGGATAACGCCAGGTGCGTCTCATCATCCCACTTGTACGCCATTCCTCTCGAACCTGACGCCACAACCAGAGGAGTTTGTCGCTGCCGGCGATTTCCTCACGTACAAGTTCCCCGTCTGGGGATGGTAAGTCGCCACCCTCGTTTTCCTTTTCCTATCCACGTGTGGGACGTCTCGATGAACTAAAGCCGTGATCAGGGAACGTGGGGACGCGTCCAAAGCCCGCGATTTCCTCCCTGCTGACAAGCAGTACCTCATGACGCGTGGCGTACCCTGCCTTCGTCGAGCCACCTCGCTCGCCTACACCGATGCTGACGAAGACGCAGAGCGCCTTCTCAACTTTGGAGACTCGTCTGGCGGTGCTGCGGACGAGTGGGTCGAGACGCACGCCGGGCGGAAACCAACCGTCGACTCAGCGGCGAACCCGGGCGAGATCGATGATATCCCGGATTTGGATGGGGATGGGGAGCAGCACCTTGCGCATGCGATGGGGAACGTGTCGATCAGTTCGACGGCGGGCGCGACGATCAGCGAAACGCCTGATCTGGACGACATCCCGGATATGGAAGAGGAGGGTCTGGAAGTGGGTGAGGACGAGGCAACTGCGGCACCCAAGGCGGTCAAGTCGGGTGGGGCTATCGACGCGAGGTGTGTACTATGTTTATCCTTTCATCACGCGACTTCCACTCTCTCTCTCCCGCCATATCTCCATCCTGACTTCTCCTTCAGCCAGATCGAGGTTGCAAAAGGCAATCTACTACAAGTACGAACGTACGATGTGATGATCACGTATGACAAGTATTACCAGACCCCGCGGATCTGGCTGATCGGCTACGATGAGGTAGATCACATCTCCCCCCCACATCGCAGAAGAACCCGCTGGCTGACTGTTTTTATCGCACCGTAGAATCGTACCCCACTCACGCCGTCTCAGATCTTCCAGGACGTCTCGGCCGATCACGCACTCAAGACAGTCACCATCGAGGCATTCCCGCACTCGGCGACCCTCCAAGCAGCCTCGGTGCACCCCTGCAAACACGCGAGCGTGATGAAGAAAGTGATCGAACGCATGAACGCAGGCGTCGTCGAAGAACAACTCGCAGCGCGCAAGAAGGAAGGCAAGGAAGGCAAGGAAGGCAAGAAGAAGTGGGGGTTCGGACGCAAGTCGCACAAGGACGACAAGAGCGCGGCGGGAGGTGAGGACGACGAAGTCGAAGGCATGCGCGTGGACTTTTATCTCGTCGTCTTCCTCAAGTTCATCGCGTCCATCGTGCCGACCATCGAGGTCGATTCGACGACGGCGTTGTGAGCTGGGACTATGAACGGTGTTTTCTTAATGTCGCATACCCTTACTCGTTCAGCGTTGCTCCTGCTTCATCCGGATCGAGTGCACACGTCGTTCAGTTCGTGTTGTGTACCATAGAATGTAGAGTCGCATGTACCCTTATCTTCCTGTTTCAATTTACGAGGCTGTGTATAAAACACGGGGCTGTTGGCAGGAATGGCTTCATGCTTGGCTTTCACAGACCATGCGGATGCGAGGAAAAAATATGACCTGATCCTGGCTCGAACAGGAGACCTTCTGTGTGTTAGACAGATGCGATAACCAACTACGCCATCAGGCCTTATACTTTAAGGCCTCCAAGTATGTTAGGGCTACATCTCGCAGGTAGCAAGTTTTGTCTGAGTGGAAACAATTCACGATGTGTACTTGAAGCGGGTCTGATTTCTGTGCGTTCTGACGTGCTGGGAGAACGACTGACTCGGAGCCTAGGAGTAGGAGGCGAGCATAGTCCTAAATGGCAGACCGCGAAGGTTGAAACACTTCGACTGATGGGGCTCGAGCTCAGGACACCTTTCTAAATTCTGACTCGGACGGCCTGGGAATGGCAAAGCGAGAGAAGGGGACGTGCCGGCTTCTTGCTCTCGGGTACAGATCATACAGTGTCTGCGTTCCACTGACAAGCGACGACGAGGGCGACTATTAGAGCGAA
Source organism: Tylopilus subfusipes (assembly GCA_038091275.1). NCBI lineage: Eukaryota > Fungi > Basidiomycota > Agaricomycetes > Boletales > Boletaceae > Tylopilus > Tylopilus subfusipes. The sequence continues at coordinate 7,171 of JBBPOB010000896.1, read as the reverse complement.
GCCTCCTTCGGATGCACGCAAGACAACTTATGGAGTGTTTCGACTTGTTCGCGGATGCGATTTGGACGAGCTTGCAATTGCATGCTACAATGTTCCGCTGACAGAATGTACGCCAATGCTCAAGTCTCCAACACCGACTGACCTGATAGGATATACGATAGTCAGTGTATAGTCGTAGAATCAGTGATACCGACGTTCCATGAGATCGACTGGTAAAGAACGATAGGAAGTACCTATAGTAGCTATCGCGCTCGTCCTCCGCAGCTTGACATGGCTTATTTAATGCGGCGTTTCACCACTATGGCCCGTGCGGCCACAACAAAGCCATGAAGGTATCGAGATCCAGAAGGAAAAGGAGACATGAACTTTGTAGGACGACGGCCCTCCAGGTCCACGCTGCGAGAGTGAATATGAGTCTCAGCTTTCGGGCGCGAGAAGCGAACGCCGACCTCGACGCCGTTTCGGGCACCCGAGGACTCGGGTTTCGTTTCGTTAGCAGCATTGGCAGGACCACTTTCTGAGCCCGGAGAAGTCTTAGGCGGCTTGCTGGACACAGTGGGTTTGAAGGCAGCTTTGGGGGCGGCTTTTTTCTTCTGTGAATCATGATGTTAGTAAATAACGATGTTCATAAACGAATCGACGCATGAATGAACCTGTGGTCTACGAATGGGCTTTGCGACCGTCCGCTGAGACGACCGGTCAGCATTCATGTCCTATCAACGAGAACGAAGAAAGTACACTCACTCTAACGCGCTGGCCGGGGGCCATCGTCGAAGGTTGTTCGTGTGATGGCGGTGCTTTTGTTCGTAGTGTACTCGTCTGAGGAGAGTCCTCTGCAGGAATTCGATGGGCCGACCGATTGAGATTGCGCTTCATCATCGTTCTGAACCACCCCCCACGGGTTCGATGTTGATTTCCTTCGGATGACTCGACATTGTTGGAATTTAGCTTTGAGTCGGACACCTCGACAGACGACATCATTGGTGGACCGGGAGGCAGGTGCTGGTCAACGTCGGAGGAATCCGGTGGTAGCACACCTGGCCCTGGAGGGCGTTCATCCGAGGCTGGAGAAGGAGGCTACCATATGTTGTTAACACGAGGCAGAGAAGATTCTCTCATTACCTACCTCATCATAGTCGAATAAAGCGGCCGATGTGCTAGGTGGCAACTCGGTCTGTTACCACCGTCAGTATAGTTTCTTCAGGGGGGAACTGTAGTAGTCTACCTCAAGCAGAGCGTCGTCGTCTTCTCGGCTGCCGGTTTCCAGTTCCGGAGGATCAGATTTTGACTCGTCGGCTCGCTGTTTAATGGCACACACGTGAATGGGAATCAACCCATTTGATCTACAGGATGATCCTGCCACCTTACCCTGGGAGAAATTGCACTTTGGGTCTTAAGACAACAAGAAGAGCGTTCACAAAACCGTCGACGACTGAAAGCGATGACCACTTACTACAGTCTAGGTTCAGGTACAACAAGGATTTTACGTGCGTGCGGAAACAAAGAATGATGAGAGAATGTTATACTCGACTTCAGGGAATCTAGTACTTACATTGATAGAGAAGTAGGACTCTGGGAGAATGCCGCTGAGATCCCAGATGTTAATTCCTCCCGAGTCATAAGATCCACTTGCAAGATGACGACCATCGGGCGACAAGGCAATAGACTGGATGGGGTGAGTGGCCGTGACAATGCCTAGTTGAGTGCGAGTCGAAGCGTCCCAAAATGAGACGGAACGACGAGCGGAGGATGCAATGAATTTGCTGTTTGCAGAGAGTGTAATAGACACTGTGTCAGTGGAGTCATCCTGTTTGTGAATTTTCCATTCCGCAAGTTGGGATCCAGTGGAGGAGTCGAACGACTTGATTTTGTTGTCTGTGGATATGGCGAAGAGCTGTCGACCGTCGATGGACCAGAGGATAGAAGTTGTCAGGGTGACACCTGGTATTGGGTTCCTGATGGAAACTAGTTGGTCGCCATTGTGACTGTCATAGATCTTGATGCAGAACGAGTCATGGCGGCAGGCAGTAGCAAAACGTCCGCCGTCTGCGGAAAACTTGACTCCTTCAACATAACCGCCGTGTTCGAGTGGGCCAACCAGTTTGTCCCCGGTCGTGATGCTCCAGACGCTCGCATTGTTGTCACGGTCCCGCCCAGCCCCTGTCGCAAACCTGGTGCAGTCGGGTGCAATGTCGACTGAACGCACATTCATTGTCTCCACCTCGACGACCTTTGCCTGGATCTCTGCATCCCATATGCTTGCTCCCTTAGTAGTCCCACACACTACCCACTTGTGATCCCTCGACACAGCAATGGCGTTCAGGTCCATCCCCGTTTGCTTTCCTACCTCTCGTCCGTCTTCAACTCGCCATCGTCGAATCCCATCATTCGTACCGTCGTAAAGATGCATTCCGTCAGGGTGGAATGCGACCGCCCACACTATATCAGAGTGGCTTTCGAGAACCACTTTTGCACTGTGGTCTGACTGAATTGTCAGCGTTGTGCATCACTTCCGAGAACTGCCACGCACCGGGCTTTGTCGACGACATCCTTACCGATGGTTCGCACCCGTAGGCTCTCAGGCGTCAAGGAACGGGGTGTTTGGGTTTGCTCGTGGTATGATGGAGCAGCGTTACCTCGCAGATGCGTGTCAATTTATTTTGTTTACAAAGCGCCTCGTGTCGTTGCCATGACCATTCGATCGGTGAACACTGCCGCAACCTGCCCCGGGCCAGTTCCGAATTGAGGGCGATCTTACCCCGGGGGAGCTTGCGCTTGCTCATCGTATGTTCATTGTATATCTGCGCCGCCGAATGGCGTAGTGCCAACCAACTACCTATCCAGCTCATCAAACGAAGAGGCTCTGGCACTTTCGGCAATTCGAATTCAGCAAGTTGCGTCGCTGTCGATGAACGTTGAACGTCTGCTGCGAACAGGCGCTAAACAGACGCCCCGAATTTGGACGGTATGGACGTCGACTCTGAGAGGCCCTACTGACTCTAGCAGCAAACGTACGTCTGCCAGCACATGCACGAACGCAGACGCATCGAGTGAAGCTCTAATCCAACCAGCATTCTGGTCTCTCCATTCATCAAGTTCGAATGAATCATCAAGTGTCATGGCCCTTTCGGATGACTTGGAGTCACACCAGGGCGTCGATTGAGACAATGCGAAGAGTATGAATCTTTTCTGCTGCTTCATGTCTCGGATGCAGGTAACAAGTAAAACCGGACAAGAAAAAGAGTCAAAACGCGCTATCAGACAAAGTCCCCAGACACAAATCATGGTGGTGCAGGACAATTTAGTACATGTCGCGACCCTCTGCTAAGATGAGAGGAACACGCCCAACATCTGTACAGTACATACTGACTAGAAAAACAAACTTCATGCCTCCCCAATCCGCTTGATTACTTTCCCTCTCACTACAACCCTTTGATTCCTCTCCCAGAATTCCCGTAGATGTTCCGCCAACTCCACGGGGTCGTCCTGCACCATGCCGTCAGTCAGTGCCAGCGCGTTCGTTCACATCGTTGCCATCTACGACACGCCCAGGTAGATCACACTCACCTCATGCACGAGATGGCCCACGTAGGTCCCACCCCTGCCGGTCATCACCTTGAGCTGAAACTTGCCTTGCATATGCCCGATCTCGAGCGTCGTGTCGAGGCGTTCCCGACCGGCCAGAATCAGTAGCCTGGCCGTCCGGGTCGATAAAAATAGCGTCGATAAGGACTCGAACCATGCTGGATACGCCACATATGTACGTCAGGCGGACACGAGATGTCGCAAGGGACGACGTACAATGCCAATTTGGTGCTGTGGATTTGAGTGGAGTGCGCCATCGAAAAGCGTAGCCTTTGTTTGCTCGCGTGAGAGGTGCGAGAGTGGACTCTTGTGGGACGAGGATGGAGGGTATGGATATTCGCGCCGAGGTAAGGTTGTTGATCGCGTGGGTGGTCAGGCTGTATGGGAGTGTATGCTGAGTGTGTTCATGCACAACTGCCAATGGGACGTTAGCAAATTTTAATACACTTACTGCCACTCGATAGCTGCTTCTTCGCTGTGGAAGCCCTCTGGACGGGTATCCAAGAGTGCATGCATGTGTGGTAACGCGTCGATCGCGGTGCCTTGCAGTGGTATTAATGAACGAAATAGATGAAAAATAACGCGAATGATTTCCATACCTTCTACTACATCGAGCACAGCAACGCCAGATACGACGTATTTGAGCTCTTGGAGTCTCGGACAGGCGCGAACGACAACCGAACCACCCATACTATGTCCCACGAGCTATCGGAAACAAAATCGGATGAATACGTCTGTAATAATGAAGGATGAAAGATGGGTCACCATAAGTACAGGTGCAGTCTCCACGTCCTTGAAAATCGTCTGTACGAGTGCAACCAAATCATCCACCAATACGTCCATCGATAGATTCTCGTCCGACTCGCCCTCCATCGGGACCGTCTTTCCTATAGTACGCGTAGAATTCAAATCGAAGAATAAAAGTGAAACGGGACGCTCACCATGCCTCCGCGCATCGAACGCCAAGACACCAACATCCTTCCCAATCAACTCATCTAGTTCCTTGGCTAAGCATGCAAAGCTCAGTGCCGAGTACCCAGCACCGTGATGCATGATCATAACGCTACTTCCCCGCAATGGCGTGTGATACGCACGGACGACGAGTCCGCGCGTCGGGAGTTCGACCTGAAGAGCCTGGGCAAAGTATTGCCCGTATGCGTCCGAATGAATCGGTGCATACTCCGGATTCGGGATCCTAGCCGCACGAGTCGAGGACACGCTGGCGCAGGAAGAAGGTCGATTGGCGCATCGTCAAATGGTCATCCGGAGGGGCTTACGGGGGTGGTGGACCCATGCTGTCCGGAAATGGCAGTGAGCCGAGTGAATCTACGATTTCGTCGGCTTCGTCGTGATCATCATCTCCGTTTGATGGTGGTAGGTCTGGTAACTTGGCTATGCGTGCGCTGATGGCGGAACGATACAGCGATGACATGGTCGTCGGTGGCTAAAGGGGTCACTAGTCACTAGTCACTGCCTAAGACTGCGCATATTGGTCACATGATCTGGAATCATTCGAGTTCACACCGAACTACTACGACGGTGGACAGCATGCGACCGTCTAGCTAATGCGGACGTGCGACGGACGACCAGAAAGACCCATGTATAGTTGGATAACCAGAGGAACTTATCTGCGGAAGGCAAGTGGTATGACTAACGCCCAAACTTGCGCCCCCTTAGTAATTAGTACATTGCAGATAATGCGGGTTGCTACTGCACCGCCGTCTTCGAGTAATGAGTCACCTTGCGAAGCGAAACCTGTTCCAAGTCGCTAAAAGAGCAGACATTGCAACGTGCTTCTCCTGAATCATCTCCTTCATATTTCATCCCCAGGTTTGCATCTTGAGCTGGTGACTTCCAGCCATGCTAATCGACACCTATGCCATCCAGATTCCTTCCCATTCTTGAAAAGATGGTGGTTAATGCGAATCCCACTCAGAGAGCTGCTCTATCAGAGCAAATGAACCTTGCCCTTCTCAAAATCATCCGGAACAACATCACAACTCAGTACGCGTCCCAAGCAGTTTCAATTGCAGAATTTCGTGACGCTGTCGCAAAGCATGGCGGTACCGAGGTCGATGCCACCTTGCTAGCCGATTTCTGGGCCCATGTCCCGCTCTCGAATTATGATTCATACAGGCTATTTTTGGATAAATTCAACGTGCAGCCATGCAAAGAAGAGGACGTCGTGAATATGTTTGCCCCTGGACTACCCGATTTCTTCGCGGTTTCCAGCGGCACGTCTGGAGCGAAGTCAAAGATCTTTCCGAAATATAATCACAACGAAAGATCGAAGCTCCCGGTCAGCAGATATTTCGATGCAACTAACAAGGATTCGCTCGCTGCGCTGGTGTGCACAGTCTATAGGGATGTCAAGGTGATAGAACGCGCACCTGGCGATGTCGCACAGAGGATCCCTGTCTGCCTCGTCTCAGGGGGATTTTTTCGTAGGATTACTGGATGGTATATCGATGATGAAAGCCGGATGTCCTTCCCTTGTACGTTTTCTCCTTCCAACCTCTGACGACACATACTGATCTCTTGGGTGCTTTATAGTTCCAGCATACGCTGTACCATGGGCGGCGACCACGATAGGATACTTTCCTTCCTTTCACATCATTCACGGTCTATTTTTCCTTGCAAACAGAGACGTACACGTATTTCAGATACCGTTCGCGCCGCAGTTCATTGATCTCATCCGTCACATCGATGATCATTGGGATATACTCGTGTCTTGCATCAAGGATGGTACGATACCTGATCTGGAGGGTATCGACCATGTTCGACAGCACTTGCAGGCAAGCTACAGACCGACGAACATACATGACGTTACTGAAGAGATACGCAGGCCGACTTCCACCCCAATCCAGAGCGCGCGGCAGAACTGGCCGAGATCGGGCCTCCTTTCTTCTTTGACGGTTGGTTCACCCGCGTTTGGCCAAAAGCGAGCATTCTTGGGACGATATGCAGTGGCCCATTTGCTACAGTGCTTCCAAAGGTGCGTGATTATGTGTTATTCGTGATTGGGATGTATTGAAACGTCTCCTCCAGGTGAGGTCTATTTTGGGACCGAATGTTGCCATCAATTGTCCTGGATACGGTTCGTCGGAAGCCATGATTGGTTTCCCGTGTGACCCGGACGTGCCAGATGAATTTGTGCTTGTGCAAGATGACATCATCGAGTTCTTGGATGTCTCTTCAGACGCAACGCATGAAAACCTTTGCCAAGCAGTGAGTATATGGTCCTCTGCGTGAGAGCTCTGAATGTTTGCTAATGGCACCATTGGTGTAGTGGGAAGTAGAAGTGGGCGAACACTACGAGCCGATCTTGACGACTAGAGATGGCCTGTGGCGATATCGACTAGGAGACGTCGTTCACATCATTGGGTTCCACGCCGAGCAAAAATCCCCAATATTCAAATACGTTGGAAGGAGAGCGTGAGTACACTGCATACCCACTTGGCATGGCCCTTGATTGATCGGATTGAGACAGGTTGACGCTTCGCTTCCCGTTTGCGCAAATCACAGACGCTCAACTCCTAGCAGCCGTCCAGGCATTTAGCTCAGAGGACGCAGTTCGAGTGCAAGA
>JBBPOB010000895.1:0-12169 GCA_038091275.1 Tylopilus subfusipes | reverse complement strand
AGAGTTGCCTGGAGTTCCATCCCAGGCTGGCCAAAAGCCCATGAGGGGATTTGTACAACGATTGAAAGGCAAACAAGGCCGTTTTCGAGGTAACCTCTCGGGAAAGCGCGTCGATTTCTCAGCTCGTACCGTCATCTCACCTGATCCCAACTTGCGTATCGACGAAGTCGCTGTCCCAGAGCGAGTTGCTAAAATCTTGACCTACCCTGAGCGTGTCACACCTCATAACATTGAAGTCCTTCGCCAAGCGGTTCGGAACGGTTGCGATATTCACCCTGGTGCAAATTATGTCACAGCAGGCAGCAGCGGTTTCAAGAAGTACCTAAAGTTTGGGAATCGAAATTCAATCGGGGACAGCTTGCGCGTTGGGGATACTGTAGAGCGTCATATTACTAATGGGGACATCGTTCTGTTCAACCGTCAGCCCAGTCTACACAAGGTGGAGTCTCTGAAAGTTGTCCGTTTTGCTTACCTGACACCCCTATCGTAGCTCTCCATTATGTGCCATCGGGCACGTATACGGCCATGGCGATCATTTCGTCTCAATGAATGTGTCTGTGGACCCTACAATGCCGATTTTGATGGTGATGAGATGAATCTTCGTAGGCGTTTTGGTTTAGAGTTACTATTCATGGGGCTCATCTAATTGATAGACGTACCGCAAACGGAAGAAGCGCGAACAGAAGCGCTGGAACTCATGAGCGTCAAGCACAATCTTGTAACCCCTCGCAATGGCGAACCTGTTATCGCAGCCATCCAGGACTTCATCACCGCCTCATACCTCATGACGAAGCGCGATACCTTCTTCGACCGTCGTCAGTTCACACAAATATGCTGTTACTTAGCAGACGCGGATCTTCAAATTGATATACCACCGCCTATAATATGGAAACCCGTCCGCCTATGGACAGGGAAGCAAATTTTCAACGTCCTCATGCGTCCAAACAAAAAGTCACAGGTTCTCGTCAACGTGGAGTCGAAATGTAATAGATTGGACGATCCGAGACCGGACTGTTATGCCATGAAACCACTCCCGGATCTCTCTCCCAACGACGGGTGGCTTGTTGTCGTCAACAGCGAAATTATGTGTGGGGTCATGGACAAAGCAATTGTTGGAAGCGGGAAGAAGAAATCGATATTCGGTGTCATATTACACGATTACGGTCCGCATGAAGCGGCAGCAGCCATGAATCGTGTTGCAAAACTATGTGCCCGATGGCTCGGTAAGTTCCCATCTTACTCTGGAAACGTTGGGAGCCGACGTTCCCGCCAGCCAACTTCGGGTTCTCCCTCGGTATCAATGATGTTATCCCAGGGCCCAAATTACGAGGAATGAAGGAGAAAAAAGTGGAAGCGGCTTACGCAGAGTGCGTTGACCTCATCGCGAAGGCAAAAAAAGGGTTGCTGGAGAATAAGCCAGGCTGTAACCAGGAGCAAACCCTTGAAGCGCTTATATCCGCCGTTTTGTCCAAAGTCCGTGACGAGGTCGGAAAGGTATGCATGGAGGAACTCAGTCGTCACAATGCCTCTCTTATCATGGCTACTTGTGGATCCAAAGGTGAGTGGAATTCTAGAATATACAGTGGAACGCGTTCTAATCATGTTGATGGCAGGTTCCGTCATCAACGTCTCGCAGATGGTTGCTTGCGTTGGGCAACAGATTATTTCTGGAAAACGTGTTCCGGATGGTTTCCAGGACCGTTCCCTCCCACACTTCCCCAAGAAGTCCAAAGAGCCGCCCTCAAAGGGTTTCGTTCGGAACAGTTTCTACACTGGTCTTTCTCCCACAGAGTTTTTATTCCACGCCATATCTGGACGTGAAGGTCTAGTGGACACTGCTGTCAAGACGGCCGAGACCGGATATATGCAACGACGCTTGATGAAAGCTTTGGAGGACCTCACCACACAGTATGATCTCTCTGTCCGTAATTCCACCGGGGGAGTTGTACAATTCAGGTACGGAGATGATGGGCTTGATCCGGCTTGCCTCGAAGGAGATGCCCAACCTATCGAATTCCAGCGATCTCTGAAACATGCATTAGTACATCTCATCCGTTTCTTACGCAGGACTAGAGCTGATTCGAGGAATTCTAGTCAGTCGGAGGGAGAGATGGCCGCGCTTTGCTACCATTCGAGATCCTTGAGGTTATGGATTGCGAACTGGCCACACCCAAGTTCACCAACGAATGTACCGCTGCCTACATCGCTACGATACGCGATTTCATTGCAGATGGCATCGTCAGCCATCTGGCAAAGATCAGGAAGGCACATGGCATGTTCGAAGCCTTGCAGCGCAACGATGAATGGGATGCCGATACTGACCTTACCTTGGGAGCAACTAGTATGCGGTCTCTTTCTGAATTGTTATGGATCTCATCCCATCCACAGGTGCTGATAAGGCAATTGTGGACAACATGGTCAAAGTAACGAAATCGCAACTACTCCATTTCCTCCATCTTTGTTGGGTAAAGTACGTCAAAGCCAGGATCGAACCGGGTATGTGGTTTGGAATTTATCACTCGATCACCCGAACACCTGTGGCTAATAAATCATAGGCTCAACCGTCGGTGCCGTTGGCGCGCAATCCATTGGTGAACCCGGGACGCAAATGACTCTCAAGACTTTCCACTTCGCTGGTGTTGCATCCATGAACGTCACCCTAGGAGTGCCCCGCATCAAGGAAATCATAAATGCCGCCAAACTCATCAGTACTCCCATCATCAGCTGTAAACTGGTTACACGCGACAACGAGGCGTCGGCTCGCATCGTCAAAGGTCGTCTGGAAAAGACACACCTCGGTGATGTAATTCGCTTTTACCAAGTCCCCCGCATGATCCCCAATTATCTGCAGATCGCCGCCGTCCTAGAAGAGGCATGGGCGCCAGAGTATACATACATCGGAATCATTGTAGACATGGACGCCATTAAAAAGTTGCAGGTCAGTATTTCGTTGTGCAACTATGTAATATGCCAAACTCACGAAAATCATATAGTTGGAAATGACGTTGGGTGATATCAAATGGGGGATTGTCAGTGCTAAAAAGCTCAAGGTCAAGCAAGAGGTAAGTGCCTCGATTTCAACCAATGCATTTATGGAATCAAACGTGGTTGGATCCAAGTCTATCACCGTCATTCCTCGCCGGAACCGACTGCGTCTATACGTTGATGGACCCGACAAATACTATCGACTGCGTGAGCTCAAACGATTATTACCCGAGGTGGTTGTCAAGGTAATTTCCCCGAACAGTGATGTTGCACTCGTCTGAATGCCCCGACACCCTAGGGAGTCCCCTCCATTGAACGTGCAATCATCAACATCAAGGAAAAAGACGATTCGAAAGGGAAGAGAGGAGATAAAGAATTGCTTGTAGAAGGGTATGGTCTTCAAAAGGTCATGACAACAGAGGGTGCGTATCTCTTTCCAGATCATCGGCGATCTCAGCACATTGTATGATCAGGCATTGCGGGTGAGCACACGACGTCCAATCATGTCATTGAGACCGCCCAGGTTCTTGGCATCGAAGCCGCCCGTCGGACAATCATAAACGAAATTCAGTTCACTATGTCCAGTCACGGTATGAGTATCGACCCCCGACATGTCATGCTCCTTGGGGATGTCATGACGTACAAGGTAAGAAGTCGCTATGAAAAGTTCATGGTCTTCCCAAAATGACAACTCGTATTAGGGCGAGGTTCTGGGAATCACTCGGTTCGGTGTGGCAAAAATGAAGGACAGCGTAATGATGCTCGCCTCGTTCGAGAAGACGACCGATCATTTGTTCGACGCTGCTGCGTTTGGAAAGAATGACAGCATCTCGGGCGTTTCTGAAAGCATCATCATGGGTAATGCAGCTGCAAATTGTGGAACGTCGATGTACAGTCCAGCTTTCCCGTTCAACGTGCATGATGCTGATTGGCGTTCTAGGCCCACCCTGTTCTTGCCCCTGCCCAGTATCCCGAAACCGAGGAAGCTGTTGTTTGAGGGGGCACTATAGCATCAGCTTCGTGGCCGTTGATCCCCATTTTGCCGTTTCTCTTACAATCGACTTCAAGCAGATGTACAGTATCTTATCACGTTCAATAGATGTAGGATCTTCCGTATTACAAATACGATCCCTTGTATCATTGTCAAACCCTGTTACTACCTGCCCGGGTCTAATGTCGTCTGCTATCTGGCACCGGGTTTCTAGCGCTGAGGCGTTACCACGACCACACCAGTCATGCCCGAAAAGACTGTAGTTCAATATTCAATTAATGACGTGCAGACAGGTACATAGATCTAATTACAGGGCAGACCATCCATGCAGACATCATATTGTCTCGGAGCGACGATCTTGAATCAAATGATTATCGCCGCCAGAGTCCATCATGAAGCAACACATGAAACGGCAGGTGAAATAAATATCCTAGTATGTTGTCACTTTCAAGGGGTTGCCTCCGCCTGGTCCTGTCGTTTCTCATTTTGGATCTCACTCGAACTGGGAGTTGCGACTTCATCGAGACCCACGAGGCCGAGACCTGTCACAGCGGAGAGCCCGCCAGGCTTCGTCGTGTCTTGTTCATGTCCGCGTCGTGTGCGTTCACGTCCGCGACGCGCTTGAGTCGATTCTCGACCCTGATCACCATCGCGTCTGGAGTCCGTCCCGTGTCCTCTCTGACTTCCCTGTTCTGCTCGTGTGTCGTCTTCCAGTATGTTCCGCATCCGGCTTTCTCCGACTGCTCTCCCAAAGGGCTTATGTTCCGTTGCCCTTCCATAGTTGTGCAACGTCTTCACGATTGCAGCAAGGTAGAACAACCCGAGGAAGAACAACGCGGAGATCACTATCCTTGGTCCTAGGGCACCGGTGGGACTAAGAGGTTGAGGAGAAGTAGGGTCTGTAGAACTCCCGTATCGCCAAACGAACGCGAGAATGGCAACGATGAAAAAGATCATAGACCTATTTCACCATGAGCAACGAAGGACCAACATTATCGGGAAAGTTCATGAGAGAAGGGATAAGAGAATACAAAGGGCAGTCGTGAGCACAAGTTGTCTGACGAGTGTACAACGCACCAAGCAAGCCAGACAGCTGGCATAGCCAGCAGCACCCACACGTTCCATAGAATGAAGGTCGTAGTCCTTGCTGCTTCCTATGAAACGAAAAGGAAGCTGAAGGAGAAACAAGAAGGAAAACTCAGCTACACCCACCTCAGCCCATCTTGTTGCCTTGTACATGTTCCTCATCGTCCCGAACCTAATGATATATATACACCCATACGACAAGCTCATCAAGGCCGAGGTCAACGAAAGGAGTGCAGCCGTTCTGATGACGGGATCGTTTGCCATCGCCTGAGTTTGGAACATCGATATGATAGCTCTGTCAGTTAGAACGACGAGTGTCAGCCAGACGCTCAGAACAATGGAAAACAGTGGATACAGACGAATCAAGCAATGCAGAGACGAGATTCAAGGTTTTCCATTCGCGCAACAACGAATCGATGAAGCTTTCCCAAGATTGCTTAAATCTGACCAGGGCAGGAGAAACGTTGGTAGCCGTCCATTCGTCGGGGAAAGGCAAAGCGAGAGCAGGGTGATAGTGGACACCAGGGGGTATGGGGCTTGACCTGATTATGCGTTGGCGTTGTTGGTGTTGACCAGAACAAGAGTACGATTCGATCATACGGTCTAGATCTGGTTTGCTCAGCTGAGCGTCTTCGTAGACCCTCGCGATTCGTGAAAAATATAAGGAAGGGAGACGAAGAAGTAGGTGCAAGTAAATTTGCCTAGGAAGGGTATCCAGGATGAAGTACCGTACATCCTGAAGGAAGGAAAAGAAACGGTCCTTCGGACTACATTCCAGGGAAGGAATACAACAAAAAGGATTTTCCTCGCACGTTGAATCGAACGGAAGGTTGTGCTCAATGTCAGAACTGCGGAGAGAGAGGCGTCGGAGACGGGTATGTATCCGGAAAGGATTGACAGGAACGAAGGGGTCTTCGTGGTTGCGGTGGAATGGAGACCAGCTGAAGAGACGGATAGGAGAGTTTGCTCGGGAATGTGGAGCAGAGGCGGTCGGAGGAGATTCATGGCCGGGATTCTTAGGGGAGTTGGCGGTCCCTGTCAAGCGCACAGCTGAAGAAGGTCGGGTAGGATCACTCGAATGGTGTATTCTTGATATCGTGGAGTCGATGCCTTGGGCAGTCTGGGAGAGAGCTTCGCGAAGCAAGGGATGATCTTGGGCCTTCGCGCGAGGGCTGTGGCTTGGAGTTGATGCGGAAGCGCGGTTGCTTTCGAAGGAGACGCGTTGGTGGGAACTGCTTTGCGCTGATCCCTCTGCTGTCAGTGCCCCGTCATCGTGAGCTTCAGGCGAGGTAGTAACAGGTCGCGCAGCTAGCAAGCCCCGCAGGGAAGGAAGAGAGGAGGAGGAGGGTATGATACTCCGTTCATTGCGAATGGAGTGATATGGGCTGGGAGGAATCGCATTTCCCGGTGATGCGGATACTTTGTTGGACCTATCAAGCCCTGTACTGTCGCTTGACTTTGGAGCTACACGGGGGACAGTGAGTAAGCTAGGACATAACCGAGCGACAGGGCCCACCTTGGGTTGTATGTAGCGGGTTATCTATTGGCTGGGGTAGATACAAAGCTAATTGGCGAGGTGAATCAGTGAAAGGATGGGGATTGGCCATGTCTCGTGAGCTCCGTCAAAGGAGATAGACAGGTTGATCACCCAGCAAGCATCTTTAAATAGGGAAAGAACGTGGTGCATGTGAGTTGCCGAGGAGACTGCACTGTTTCCACCACCTTGCATACCAAAATTGGAAAGCTTTGATCAACAATACACCGGTCACACATGACCAATCTGTGGTCACGTCACGTTCGGCAAGTGCCGAGGGTGCGTCAGATGCAAGTTTCCAGCGGAGGAGCAAAGACAAGTGCACAAAGTGGTCGAAAATCGAACACTTCTTCGCTTGGAACTTCCACCATCTACACGAAATCACTCACGGAAGACCTGCTTCCTCTCTTGTATTTTATCTTTGCCTTTTCTGCAGACAATGCACAGTCGACAAGTGGACACACAACCATCTACCTGAAGAGAAATCGGAAGGGAACTGCATGCCTGGGCGGGGGCAGGTTGGGACGGTGTGTGGCTAGCGGGGAGGCCAGCGTGCAGGTGCCGGTTTGGAGGAGCGGCAGGCTGTCGCGATTTGAGCCAAACAGAGTTAAACAATGCACCGCCACCCGCAAACAAAGGTGGCGGCGTTGGGAGGAGAGAGTCTCCAGCAACACAGCTGGGCTCGACTCGACTCGACCGCCGTGGAGTCTCCCCGAGAACGTCTGACGATCAAGCTCCCACCAATGACAACATCTAATGTCCCCTTGCGCCGCTCGGGTCGCAATCGGACAGGCTCAATCCTCACCCAAAATAGTCCTCCTTCCACCTCAGAATACCATGAGAGCGAGCGCTCAATGATCGACGACAATCCCATTATCCCTGAATCCGAGCGTGCAATCAAGCACGAGCAGTGGGTTCATTCGATGAGGGGCCGCAGAGTCAAGAAAAACAACTACAAAGAGTCGGGTAGTGAAGACGATATACTTGGTGGACTCCACCTTCCGGAAGATCGTCCCGTGAACGGAAAGGCGGAACCGGATATGGACGACGAAGACGACGAAGACGACGAGCAACCAAGGCGGTCCGTGCGCTCTCGCAGGCCACGTCTCACCCGCCAATCCACTCGTTTCACTTCCTCTGCTGCAGACCCACCAGCGCACATGACCCGTGCCAGAAGTCGCGCCATCATGAAGAGCGATGAAGGCTATGTCGACCATCCCTCAGAGGAATCAGATGACGCGGATGGCTCCCTTGAACACGCTCCCCGTACATCTTCGGACCTCGGAGAAGACGCCGACGCAGAAGGAGAGCCCGACTTTGATGCCGAAGGAGAACCTGACCTTGAAGTCCAGGACGATAGACCGTATGCTCTCAGACAGAGGGCCAAAATCAACTATGCTATTCCTCCCCCGATAGAGGAGACAAAGCCCCCACCGAAGAGCAGACCCACCAACCGTGGCGGTGCACGTAGCAGACGTGGACCAGGGTGGAGTGCCAGTGGAGCGGAGTTGAGTAGATGGATGGGCATGCCTGTTGACGATTCTGTGGGTGATCCGATACTATGTGGCGGCGTAGTTGGGCAGTACTCATAAGAGATCCTAGGACTCGGATGTTCCAGGCCGCACACCTAGGAAGGGTTTTGGGGCAACGGGTGGGTTGATGGGTGCAGGTGCCGTTGGTATACTTCCCGGAGAGCTGGCTGCAGTGGCAGGGACACCATCCAACCTCGGAAAGATCGGTGATTCAGGTTAGCGGACCCCCTTATCTGATACCCTTCGCTCACAGAGTACCAGTCCTCGCCGATGCTGACCCACTGGGAGTCAACCAAAGCGTAACATTCGATGAAATCGGCGGCTTAGATGAACGTAAGGCTGCACTCTTATACCCCATACCTGGACTTCGCTGACATAGCATGAAATAGACATACATTCGCTCAAGGAGATGACCGTCTTACCGTTACTGTATCCTGAAGTGTTTCAACGCTTCAACCTCACCCCTCCTCGCGGGGTGTTATTCCATGGCCCGCCTGGCACGGGTAAAACTCTGTTGGCACGTGCACTTGCAGCTAGCAGTCGTGCCAACGGCAAGGGCATCTGTACGTCCTCAATGCCGCCGTTTTATATAAACAATCTCACTCGGTTTTAACCAGCCTTTTTCATGCGAAAAGGCGCAGACTGTCTCTCCAAATGGGTTGGCGAAGCCGAACGCCAACTCCGGCTTCTGTTTGAGGAAGCCCGCAATTGTCAGCCTAGCATCATCTTCTTCGATGAGATTGACGGTCTAGCTCCTGTTCGGTCCTCCAAACAGGACCAGATCCATGCCTCTATTGTATCTACCCTCTTGGCACTCATGGATGGTATGGATGGCAGGGGTCAAGTGATTGTCATCGGTGCTACAAATCGACCGGATGCCATTGACCCAGCATTGAGAAGACCTGGCCGATTCGACCGCGAGTTTTATTTTCCTTTGCCTTCCCTCGAGGCAAGGGAAAAAATTCTTGGAATAATGACTAGGAACTGGGAGGGGTGGACCGGTGAACAGCGAAAGGAGAACCTAAAGGGGCTAGCGAAGCTCACCAAAGGATACGGAGGTGCTGATTTGAGGGTGAGTGGAGACACGAGGCGAAGCATACATTGCTGATATGTTTATCATGATCTTTACTGGCCCCTTAGGCGTTGTGCACAGAAGCAGCGTTGAACGCAATTCAGAGGCGGTATCCACAGATTTACCAGTCTAACGATCGTCTGTTGCTCAAACCTGAAACAATCAGTGTCACCTTTCGCGATTTTATGATATCCGTGAAGAGTATGCATTCCTCAGATATGCGTTGTCTTTGGTCTGATGACCTCCTTGTTAGAGCTCGTGCCATCGTCTGCACGGTCATCTTCGTCGGCAGCTTCGCCACTTCCCAGTCAGTTGGAACCACTATTGGCCCACATCCTGCAGACGGTAAAGGATGCTATCAACAAACTTATGCCCACGAGTAAGAAACGGTCAGCGTTAGAGGAAGCTCAGTGGGAGGACGACAACGAGGAAAGCGCGCTTGAAAGGGAGATGATGATGCAATGTAAGGCCAAGCCTCAGCTCCTCGTCCACAATATCCTAATTGGATAACGCAGCGATGGAGACCCTCCGTCTGTACCGTCCTCGGCTTGTCGTACACGGTCAGCCGGGAATGGGTCAAGGATATATCGGTGCAGCCACATTGCATTACCTGGAAGGCCATCACATTCAAAATCTGGATCTTGGAACGCTGATGGGAGACTCGACAAGAGTGAGCTTTTGAAGTTTTCCCGCGCAACCGTCATCTTACTGGAAGTTCGCTTTAGACCGTCGAGGCAGCCATCGTACAGCTATTCGTGGAGGCCAAGAGACATCAACCATCCGTGATCTACATCCCATCCCTCCTCGGCTGGTGCGCTGCAGTTCACGAGACGGCTCGTGCTACCGTTCGTGCAATGCTCGACTCGCTAGCCCCAGCAGATCCCGTACTTCTACTTGCTATCGTCGATGGTCCATTCTCTTCCCTCCCACATGACGTCCGCTCCTGGTTTGGCATAATTCGGGAAAATCGTCTTACCCTTCCCGTCCCGTCCGACGAACAGCGCGAAGCTTTCTTCGCTGGCATCGTCACGGATGTTCGACGTCCCCCAAATCAGTTCGCAGATGGCATGAAAAGGAAGCGTCGGATTCTTGAAGAGCTTCCCATCGCACCACCACCTGAGCCAAGACAGCTCACGGCTGCTGAACTTGCTGTCCAGGAGGAAAATGACCAGAAAGTCATTACTCTACTGAAATACCGCCTGGGGCCTGTTCTTACGGAATTGAAACGCAAATTCAAGAGATTTACGAAAAGAGCGACTGTGAATTGACCTTCGCAAATGGTGCCTTTTACTTCTGCTGACGAAATTCTATTTTTCCAGGAGGAATACGAGTTCGAAATACCTGCCCCCCGGGTCATGGAAGTCGAAATCGTTGCTATTCATGCCGCCATCGAAGACGAGCACGCTCTTCCGATGGTGATTGAAGATGCCCCTGCCCAAGACGTCCAACCCGAAGCGATTAACGGCGACGCTGGACTCCAACGTGCCGAGCCACCAGCCTCGCAACTCCAAGCACAAGTCCAAGTCCAAGCCCAACTCCCCCAGCCGCCGCAACCACCCCCCCTGTATGACATGGATTTGGAGCGGATGCACACGGATCTCTACAAGGGTAAATACCTAACTATGCAAGACTTCCTTGACGACATCCACAAGATCGTACACAATGCTGCTTCTCGCATGCATCAGGATTCGGACAGGTTCCATAAGGCCCAGGCCATGTTGACAGCTGCAGAAGTCAGTATGCAAGAGTTTGATCCCCAATTCAAACTCGAATGTCAGCGGATGGCAGAACGCGAACGGAAGCGGAGGGAAGAAAGGAAGAAGGCCAAGGAGAAGAGTTCTACAGCAGAAGCAGGGCAGAATGGGACGTATGCCCCAGGCACCAGGCGGAGTGCCCGACACACTGGACAGCAGCCGGAGATAACCACCACCGATCCCCTTCAACTTGAGAGACGCCTCAAAAGGGCACGTTCTGGCGACCGACCGAGTGCGTCCCCAGAGTCTAGTGAAGAAAAGGGGGAAGATGGCAAGACGCCCGTGCAGCCGAAGAAGCGTCCGAGGACGATACTCAGCGATGACGATGAGCTGGATATACTTGGTCCCATATCGTCGGTGCGATCAAGGACTCCGGCAGTCAGGTTTGCTGATGACCGTCAAGAGCATCAAGATGAGTTACCCGTCGTCCAAGAGCCATCCTGGTCAACGATTCAGCCGTCAGCTAATCAACCGCCAGTCGACGAACCATCTGACGCCATGAAAATCGACTCTCCGGTGCCACGGCGCTCAGGTTTCGATCCATTCCTTTTGAACCCGCTACCACCAGAGGAGGATATCATGCAGTCTGCAAGTCTCGCCCCGTTACTCAACGGTATCACTTCCAGTTCACATTCATCACCGCAACAAAATGGCAACCCACAGACTCCTGTACCAGCACTCCCAGCATGCCCACCCTCTCGGACTCCCACCGTGGAACCACCACTTGATCAGGACGTGTTACCCGTCATCCCTCCTCCCCGCGAGCCAACGAGATCCCCTACCCCTCTTCCCGACTTCCACGTCAACGAAGGATTACTGCGCAACCTCCAGTCTCAACTCAAGACGAGGACGGGTCAGCTCACTGTCGAGCAGCTCGAACAGCTCCGGGCGATGTGTCTGAGCAGTATCTGGCACCATCGAACAGAGTGGGATAGGGACCGTCTCGTCCAGGAGTTGTTAGACGTCCTGAACACGTTTATGGAGGATTGTTTGGCGGGGGGGAGCGAGGTCGTGCCAGAATCGCCTGCAGATCATGCTTATTAGCATACATAGCCCCTACTACTCTGGCCCACGGAGGTGGTTCCGTCGACACAATCAGACTGAATCTTTCTCTTTCTTTTCCTTACCTACATAAGTGTCCCGTCTTTTTTGTACATAGTTTGGGTAGATTATTCGCTTTTATATGTTTCGTGTATCTTAGTACGCCCTTCTCAC
>JBBPOB010000894.1:0-12171 GCA_038091275.1 Tylopilus subfusipes | reverse complement strand
CCCCTACTCCTATCCCATCCCCACCTCCTCTTACTGTCCCTATCCCCCTGATTCCCCCTATTACCCCCTTGCCTGGATTATATACATCTTGTGATCTATGGTCATAGAACTCTATATATATTACATGTTGTCCAATCTATATGGTTGAGCATACTATTCTATAGTCAATGTCATGGTGGGATACCACTAGCAAGTGTATCAAAGTGTACTATATTTGTAGTATTAGAATTAGTGGTATACAAATTGATATACTTTTCATTCACTTTGTTGTATATTAATAGTCTAGGATAGTCTAGAATAGAGCTAGACAGAGTTTGCCAGATAGGTACATTGCTAGAAGAGCTGGGACTCTATCTAGCTCTAAACAGATAAAAGTCAGTTTACTGATGTGCAAGATTGCATTGTATGGTCTGTTAGCTTGAACAAGAACTCACTGAGGCCAAAAGCAATGAAAATATGACACTCAGTAAAATGTATAAGCATCAGGCTGAGGATGCAGGGAAGAAATTGGTGAGTGCTAAGTATAACATTGGTTGTATTCACAATGCTATATTCCCATTCAGGCCTTGGATACTCCACACAGATCAAAATGCTGTTGCTGCTCCCCTTTAAGCAATGCATCCATCAATGGTAAAAACATTCATCCTATAGATGCATATTCCAAATTATTAGTCTTCTCATCTCATTCATGTCAAATTTTCAGTATTACCTTTGGGCAGTCCAGCAGTGTAGTTTAATCTCATACTGTCAATCATGCTATACATACAATATAGTTGATGTGGATACATATGTTGTTTTACCATTCTTCAATGCCACACAAGTGTGGTAATTATCATTCTGTGACAGTGACAGACTATGTGTTATGACTGACCCAAATAGGGGCAGTCATAGCCTAGAAAAGGTTTTCAAGGAGTTCAAAGAGATGAGGGAATTTCTTGTCAAAGAACTTGGCTGGAGCAAAGACCTTAGTCACCACATAAGGTGACAAGATAAAGGTCTAGTGATGGCTAGTCTTTAGATTCAGTCAAGTAGATGTTTTACAAGGACAAGGGTATGAGGAGAGTGTTCACTCAAAGTGAAATGTCTGATTTGTATAACTAAGGAGACTAGGATTGCAAGAAGTATCTTAAGAGATCGAAGTTAAAGATTCATGGGAGTATAGTAATGAGCTTAAATATTAAAGCTGAAGATGTACAGTATGAACCAAGCTGAAAGCAGAACAAAGGAAATGACAAAAGAGGAAGACATAGCAACAAAGTCATTGTGACTCATCATACAAAAGGAGAATGGTTACCATAGTTACCATATAATCAGTGTAATACAGTTGTATAGCCAAGTGAGACAATGAAGGACTTAGCTAAGACAAAAAGAAAAGGGAAAGAGAAAAAATAGGGATGAATCATAACACTATGAGTCCATAATAATACTATAGCCTTCTGTATGGAGGCAATGGGGGGTGGTGCATTACAGGGTACCCCTGACTCTGGGCTTAGCAACAGCACCCCCATTATGTGTTACTGTTGCCAATCTTGGCAATGTGCCCTTTCAGGGTACATTACAACCTTTTAGTTTAGCAACAGCAATACAGAGCAATGTCATGATACCTAACTCTCAAACAGAAAGGGGGTCTGCTATAGTTATAAAAGAAAAGAAAGAATGCCTAACTGAAATATATCATCAAACCAGGAATGGGTGGTATCATGTCCAAAATGAATGTCTGGCATCACACTGCACTGGTACTGTTGCCCAATTTGGTAAGTCATGGCTCATCTGCCTCTGCTACATAGTAGGTGCCTGCACTCAACAGCGCTCAGCTCATGCAACATTGTGCAGGTCCATTGTGCTGGTGTGGGGCACTTCCCCAATGTCTTTGGTGTGTATACAACACATTCAACTCACCTGACTCGGTTCTGATGTGGCCACTTGCCTTGGTGAGTCCATCTGTGCCCTTAGTAAGACTGACTTGTATAGGTTGTGTTTTCATCCATTCTTATTGACACAGTGTGTTTGGATTGGTGCAGGATCATCTAGGATTGTTGGGAGGTAATTTGGATGATGCAGGTATGTGGTCCACCATCTGTTCATGCTGCCTGTGCTGACTTGCCTGATGTTCAGCTAGCAGCCTTGTTTTGGCTCCTTTTGAGTCACAGCACATGCCACTCATTGCACCATTCATATGGCTGTCATCCCCACTATATCCACCTTCCAATTGCCCTTGTTGCATCCTAACTTGATCATCATGTCTGTACAACCTTCCAACATATATCATTGCTGTCTGGTGGTTTGACCTTGTTGCCATGGCCTTCCAGGTTGTGTACAAGGTGTCTAGGTGAATATTCACCCTCTTCATGCATGTCCTGATCCTCTGTTTAGGTTCTCACTATGACCACCTCAACTGCTTGATCTGGCATGGTCTCAATCTGGCATGTGTTGCTGGCATGCACACAGGCTATTGGATGCCCTGCATGTCATCCTAGGTCATCCATGACATTATGTAGGTCACATCCACAGTGCCCTGCAACTCTCCATCACTAGCATGGTTGATCACCATTCAACCCTCTCACTCCCCCTCAAGCAATGCATCACCAGACTCAGGTACCTGTAGGGGATGTGGTCAAGCTTCACTCACCACATTTGTCACATTGTGAGCCTCCATGCTCACTTCCTGACCCATTGTATTGGTCTTCATGACCTCATTGTGGTCATTTCATGACAAGCTGTATAAATCAAATGGGCATAGTCCATGGAGTTGAGGAGGCTCAGCTCAACACTGCCAAGGCAGGTGATGATGCTGATATCCTGTTGAGTGTTGTGAGTCAAGATGCACTTAGTTTGAATGTTGCTAACATACCTGCAGATGTTGACATGATCTCACATTGTGTCAAAAGTACAAAAAAGGGCCAGATGACACTTTGGTAGCTGCAAGAGAGTATGAAGACATCTGGGCATATATAAGCTTTGACTAGATACTTGTTCATGTAGTACATGTTACAATTACTAGAAACCAACCCTATGTTACATGTTATGTATTGCCATTGTTGGCAATGACCCAGTCAAACCTGTATTATGCATCAAAATTTGACAACAGACCCCCCTTTATGGCATTATATATATTTAGCAATACAATGACCCCTGTGTTATGTGTTACTGTTGCCTCCATACAGAAGGCTACAGTATGATACATGTTGTATAGCTGCACATGGTGTGTGACTGTCACTCTGTGTGACTGTGGGTGGTTCTTACATTAGCAAACTAACCCTCATCTGGACAGGGCTGGACAGGGCTGGACAGATTTCTACAGCAAGGTTCCCAACTGGCTAGATCTGGACTGACCCCACAGAGTGACAGAAGAAGGATTAGTTTGCTGATGACAGAAAGACAGGTACTAAGTGACCAGAGAATATACTCCACTGTAAAGTAGAAGAATATCAGTGCTACATGGTTAAATACTAGACGAATTTTGTTGCCAACATTGCAATTTTCTCAAGGTGTCCAGATCCAACTCATGACTGAGTGCACCATGCAAATTACATTAGCAAATTCAAAATGTTCTGTACAGTGCTGTGCAGTGCATGACAGATGTTACAGCATTACCGGAAGGTCCCCCCCTGTGCAGCCCTGGTACAGTTATGTCACAGTGCCATCACACCATTCACAGCACTATAGTGCTACAGTGCTCCCAGCGTGACAGTACTATACAGAGTCCCCAGTAGAGTACAGCCATAGCTTTTTTTCCTATTCAGATTGCATCACTCAAATCATGTATAGGGAAAAAAATAGTATTTTCTATCTAATTATACAGGCTCTACAGTACTATACCTGTGGGGGTCATGTCATTGTGTTGTCACCAGTGAGGGTGAGGGTGAGGACAAAGGTGCACCATCGTCACATCATTGTCGTCAGGTCATCATCTGAGTTGTCATGTTGTCGTCATCACTGGTGAGGGAGGGAGAGGGCAACAGTGTGCCATTATTGTCTGAGTTGTTGTGTCATCGTCATCGCTGGTGAGGGTGAGGCACTGTCACCATCACAATGTCTTTTGTTGCCAGTGAGGGTGAGGGCAAGGGCAAGGGTGTGCTGTCATCATCTGAGTTGCCATATTGTTGTTATTGCTGGTGAGGACAAGGGTGAGGGTGCACCATCATTGTCGTGCCATCATTGTTGCCAGTGAGGGAGAGGGAGAGGGCAAGGGCAAG
The DNA here is from genome assembly GCA_038091275.1 of Tylopilus subfusipes. NCBI lineage: Eukaryota > Fungi > Basidiomycota > Agaricomycetes > Boletales > Boletaceae > Tylopilus > Tylopilus subfusipes. Next base: position 7,975 of record JBBPOB010000894.1, on the reverse strand, counting down.
GTGCTGTCACTGTCACATTGTGGTGTCATCATTGTCACTGGTGAGGGTGAGGGTGAGGGTGAGGGTGAGCCTTTGTCATTGTATTGTCAGTGTCACCAGTAAGGGAGAGGGAGAGGGAGGGCCAGGGCATGCTGTCATCATCATATTGTCATCATTGCCAGTGAGGGAGAGGGAGAGGAGAGGACGAGGGTGCCAGTGAGGTACCATCCATCATGTTGTCATCATCACTGGTGAGGAAGGGGAAGAGGCCAAGACCAAGGGTGTGCTGTCATTGTCATATCATTGTCATTGCTGGTGAGGGAGAGGCAAGGGCAAGGGCAGGGTGCCATCCATTGTGTCATCATTGTCGTTGTTGGTGAGGGTGAGGGTGAGGGTGAGGGTGAGGGTGAGGGCCCAAGTGAGGGCGAGGGCAGGTCATTGTCATGGCATGTGGAGGGATGTGGTGGGTGAGGACAAGGCAAGGGTGAGGCACCATCATCATCATGGCATGAGGTGGGGTGAGGACAGGATGTGGGCAAGGCACTGTCATTGTCACGTCATCATTGTCATGTCATTGTAGTCATGTCATTGCTGTCGTACCATCATTGCGCATGTGAAGGGACAAGGTGGGTAAGGATGAGGCATGGGTGAGGCACTGTGTCATCATCACATTGTCATCATTGTTGTGTCATTGCTGTCACATCATCATTGCATATGCCAGTGTGGAGGGACAAGGTGGGTGAGGACAAGGTGTGGGCAAGGTGTCGTCGTCGTGTCACTATAACATGTGAAGGGACAAGGGAGGGTGAAGATGAGGCAGGGCAAGGCACCATCCTTGTCATGTCGCCAAATTGTTGCTGGCATCATTATCGTGTGGCATGAGGTTGCAGTCATGCTCAAGTAGGGTGGGACAGGATTTGGGTAGGGTGGTGGCAAGAAGGTGTTGTTGTCACATAGACTGGGGGGTGGCATCATTGTTGTCATGGCACAGGTGGGGTTGTGGAAGTGCTCAAGGATAATGGGATGGGTTGGGCAGGGCAGCGACATGGGTACTGCAGGGAGTGCTTGAGAAGGGTTGGATGAGGTGGTGTAAGGCACTGGCACCAACTGTCATTGATGGTGTTGTCATTGCCATTGTGTGTATGGTGGCATCAGTGTTGTCATCATCATGTCACATGGGGCTGCAGGTTGTGCTCAAGGAGGGCAGGCTGGCAGCATGGGGGTGTTACACCATTGACAGTGTCGTCATCATTGTGGCACAGGTGGGGCTAAGGGAGGTGCTCGAGGAGGGTGGTATGGGGTTCGTTGTCATTGTGGATGTTGTGGTGTAGGCATGGTGCTATGGGTAGGTAGGGTGATGAAGCAGGCAGGTGGTGGGAGGGATGGTCAGGCAACTATGATCATGTGACATGTTTGCTTGTAGAAAAAATTGTGAAGTCCATGGTGACCTGCACGAAAATCATAATATGCTAAGTCAAGTACATATCCTATGATCAAGCCCTTTTGGCAACAAATAGCCAATACCCTATGCTATTATCCCCCCAAGTTTCATTTTATCACCATTATCCGTTCCTGAGATATTCACAATCTCTGAGAACCACTCCAGAATGACTATTAGTATAATGATCACTAATTAGACTAGCATAATTTATGTAGTAGGCACAGATCACATGCTCTCAGGTCAGCTGACTGTATAGCCACTAAGCACATGACCATTGCCTTACTTAGAGTGCTGCCATAATTGCCACCCAGACATGGCATTGGACAAATAAGTGCATATCATTCCCATGGACCCTTAATTAGACCAGATTTGTCTTGGCCCAGAAAGAGTCAGATTAAATCTAAGGTTTAGATCTCAAGTCCAAGGTTATACACAGCCCCATCAAACCTGTGCATTGATGACCCTGAACACTGCCCAGCATAGCCCACTAAGGCTATGCCTGTCAATGTTGACATGAGAACCATTTCCACCATCAATGAATGGCATTATTAGCTCATGCATTGCCTTTGTGATTCCCATGCCTACACAGTCTCCTGTAAAGTAGCATAAAAGGAGGGCTGATGCACTGATAAGATCCCCCCTCAGAGCAGAGATTAGATCTTCACTAAGGATTAGATAATAACACTTATACTAGTCCAACCTTGTATACGCTATTCCCCATCTTTGGCCTAGCACTAAAGCAGAAAGCTAGTACTAAAGAGGAAGGCTTATAATCAGGCACTTACCTGATTATATAAGCTACACTTACTGGATAGCCACTCCAGCAGAAAGGCAATTGTTACCTAGAAAAATCAAGTCTAGGAATATCTAGTAATTTGTTAATGCACACTAGTGCAATCAGCACTCTAGTTTCCCAATAAATTACTAAGCCTTATTGAGTGTGAACTGAGTGAACCTTAAGGGAATTTTCCCACACTTCTCCCCACCACATTTGGTAACTAACTCTCACACAAAGTGCCTCTTGATATTATCTCTAGATAAGTCTTGCTAGGCTCACTATAACTTAACAACTACCAGGCATTAGGAACTGACTATCTCAGAAATTACTACACCTGGTAACCTTATTGCTAAGACTTCCCATACAGCCACAGCTCCCACACTTCAAGCAGGAAAGGACATGGAAGCTTAGACTCTTGCCAGTCATAGTATGATTAGCTACATAACTGCACCATTTTGCTAATAAAGATTAGCACCACCAACACCACAAGCTAGGAAGAAGCCAACCCTATTCTCTGAATAGACATATTCGAGATTGGAAGAACAACCAGAGATCCAATTAGCTAAGTTTCTCACTCACTCACTAGCAACACTATTGTTTGATCTTGTAGATGTGTTGTCCATCACCAGCTTATAGTTAGATTGGGCCCAGAGGGAAGATAGAAGAGTCCCCTAGCATCCATTCATCTTTCCCTGACTAATGACAGTGCCTCCCTCCACTTTCCATTGGACCCATCCCACCTTCAGCAGAATATCTGTTTTTATCCTCTATTCAATCTGTTTTCAATCCAGACACTTTGTCTGCCCTTTCTTGCATCTATTCCTATGATCCAACTTTACATGCACTAGCCTATAAACCAGTAGCAAAGAAGATTTGTCCAGTGATCACTCCACTCGATGAAGAGTTTTGAATCACTTGATCTTTTCTGAACAATCCATTGGTCAGATTGAAACCCTTATCTTCTCATCCACCAGACTTTGTTCCTGGTATCTGTTTCACCCAGGAACATGCTGACAAACTAGATCTCAACCCCACCAACTGGCTTTGGCCAGAGGAAGTCAAGCTTGTCTGTTGGATCATCTGCAAATATGAGATGGCCTTCACCTGGGTTGCTACCGAGTAAGGTTGTCTCAATGAAAAGTACTTTCTGCCTGTCAAAATCCCTACTGTACCCCATACTCCATGGGTGTTACAAAACATTCCAGTTCCTCCCTCCATGTGGACTGATACAATCCAGTGTTACGCCGCGAGATGTACACTAACCCCAAAGACTAAAGGTTGGGACTAGATGGCTTTACTCAAGAGCTCGTAAGTATGATAGGTCTTCTGGTGAGGGTCAAAAGACAGAGAGTGCTTCCAATAAGAGGTTCGTTGGTGGTCCGGAGAAAGGTCATCTCGTTCTGTTAGGTTATCCCAGGAAGTCTTTAGACTAAGGGTCAATGCCACTTAGGACACTGCAAGAATCTAGGACAGGAACCGAGGGGCTTGGGACGCTAAGCATAGAGGAAGGATCAAGGGACGAGAGGGCTATGGTATGGCCAAAGGTTTACAAAGTGCACGCGGTATAGATTGCAACAAGTGGGCTGGAGACAGAGTACAAGGTAGGGGCTAGTGGATTGAAGAGAACTAGCGTGGGGAACTACCGAAGCTACTCAAGGGGTTTATATAGTGTCCAGTGGTGAGATAAGGGCAGGTCTATGTGGATTAGTCATCCGCCATACAGAGCAGGAGAATCAAGAAGACAAGAAGACGGAGAGCCGTCGGAACAAGATGACAACAAGGCGAGAAGATGAGGAGCCAAGAAGACAAGATATGAAATACAAAGTGGAGTTCAAGAAATCACGAGGTGTAAGATAACGAGATAGAGGCTTGGAGAACCAAGGAATCCAGAAGACATGATGCAAGAACAAAGGAATAGAGACAAGGCAAAGACTGAGACGAACCAGAGGGCCATGAAGCAAAGAGATAGAGTCAAGACAAAGACGAGAGAGTTGTCCAAGAAAGAGCCAGAGAGACGGAGGCGAGACCAAGGTGAGGATTGAGATGAGACAAGTCTGAGGCTAGAGAACAGAGTGACAGAGTGGTGAGACGAGAGACAAAGGGTGAGGCAAAGGCAAGACGTCTAGGTGAAGAAATAAGGTAAATCATAACATCCAGATCATCAAGGACCAGATTACATCTGGTGTCTATGAACCTTCTGCAGCTGCATATCATTCTTGTTGGTTCTGTGTACTCAAACAGGATGGCAAATCCCTTTGGCTTGTTCACAATCTTCAGCCACTTAATGCAGTCATGATCTGTGACTCATCCACACCTCCTTTTGTCAAGCACTTTACTGAATCCTTCATCAGGTTCGCAGTTTATGGTATGATGGACTTGTTTGCTGATTATGACCAGTGACTGCTTCACCCAGATTCAAGGGACTTGACAATCTTTAACAGTCCCATGGGCCCCCACTGCCTTACAACAGTTCCAATGGGGTATACAAATGTAGTACAAATCTATCAAGCAGACATGTTCTTTATCCTCCAGGATGAAATCCCCTATTACACATACCCGTTTATAGACAACCTTCTGGTCAAATCAGTCACAACTCACTACCAGAACCTGGATGGTTCATACAAGACCAATCTGGAAAACCCAGGAATCCACTGCTTCATCTGGGAACACCTCCTTGTGGTATATTGTATTCTGCAGCACCTGCAGAATGTTGGTGTCACTATATCAGCCAAGAAGTTTGTTCTTGCAGTGCTGGATGCAACTATTGTTGGTCACAAGTGTATCTTTGAGAATTGGATCCCACACGAGAACAAGGTCCAAAAGATCCATGATTGGCAGAATGCGAGAACCTCACCCAAGTATGTGGATTCTTAGGTGTGTGTGGTGTTCTTCAAAATTTCATCTGTAATTTTGCCTCAATTGCCCATTCATTGGTGGATCTCACCTGTAAAGGGGTTCCATTCAATTGGGGGGAATCTTAGCAACTAGCAATGCAGCATCTAAAGGACACAATTTGTCACTCCCCTGCACTTCACCATCTGGATTATGAATCCAGGCACAAGGTGATCCTGGCTGTCAATACTTCAATAATTGTGGTCAGATTCATTTTATCACAGGAAGAAGATGACAGAAGGTGGTATCCAAACTGTTTTGGCTTGATCAGTCTCACTGAGGTTGAGAGTTGATACTCTCAGGCCAAACCCAAGCTGTACAGATTGTTCTGCACATTGTGAGCCGTCTGGATATTCATTTTTGGGGTCACTAATTTTACAATTAAGATGGATGCAAAATACATCAAGGGCATGATCAACAACCCAGACCTATAGCCCAATGCAACCATCAATCAGTGGATCATGAACATCCTCCTATTCAACTTCTGCCTCGTTCACATTTCTGCGACCCACTATACCAGTGCAGACAGATTGTCTCGTCACCCACCATCTGAGGACAACCTGCCTGAAGATGATGATTTTGAAGATTGGCTGGACAACACATACTTGTTTTTGATTGCCCTACTCAATGATCGTCTGTCCCCTCCATGCAGTACTTCTAACTTTCACAGACACCCAATCCTCACCACCTATCCACCTCACTCTCTATCTGTCCTTGTCTCTACCAATCTGGATGTGGCTCAAATGGATCTGGAGCTGCCTTGAACACCAAAGGCTCCCACAAAAGAAGCCCAGATTGACCACATCCACAAATTCCTTGACAATTGCATTCACCCATCTGACCTCTTCGAATCCAACTTCACCTCCTTCATCAATGCTGTGACCAGGTTCTTTCTTCTCAATGGCTCTCTGTGCTGGCAAGAATCACATGGTCATCACCAGCTTGTGATACCAGTTGAGTGTCGATATGGACTCATTAGAGAGGCTCATGATGGCCTCAGATACAAAGGTGTCTTCTCAGTCTGTACATGCCTGCTGCTTTGCTTCTGGTGGCCCATGTTGGTAGATAATGTCAAGTGGTACATCAAGACATGCCACGAATGCCAGATCCACCAGACTCAAAAGCTTCACATTCTGCCCACTATTCCGGTGGTGGGCAGATTGTTTCACAAGGTATATATTGACATGATGGTTATGCCTCAATCCAGAGGCTATCGCTTCATCATCCAGACATGGTGCACACTCATGGCATATCCAGAATGGCATATGTTGTGGTCCAAGAACGCTTCTGCCATCACATCCTTCATTTTCGAGAACATTTTCTATTATTGGGGAGCAGTTGCCAAGCTTGTTACTGACAATGGTTCCCCCTACATCCAAGCCCTAGATATTCTGGCGAACCAATATGGCATCTGCCACATTTGGATCTCCCCCTACAACTCACAGGCGAATGATGTGGTCGAACAACATCACTTCAATGTCCAGGAGGCCATTGTCAAAAGTACCCTGGGGGGAGAGGTTCACTGGCCATCAACAGCTCACTCTGTTTTCTGAGCAGAGTAGATCATGATCCTCAAGTCAACCAGATTGTCACCATACTTCATGATACACAGTGTCAAGCCTCTTTTCCCATTTGACCTCACAGAGGCTACGTTCCTCATTCCCACTCCAGATACTGACCCTATTTCTAGGACATCCTTGATCACCTGGCAAGCTCGTCAACTCCAAAAGCACATGGAGGACATCAACACAATCTGGGAACACAACATCCTATCCCAGTTTGTATTCTTAAGACAATTTGAGGCACAGTTCAAGAACTGGATTCGAGAACAAGACTTTCAATCTGGCAATCTTGTCTTGATCCAGAACTCCCAGATCGAGAAGGAGTTAAACTGGAAGATGAAGCCACACTATCTTGGTCTGATGGTTTTTCTTCACAGGACTGCTGAAGGAGCGTACTTGCTGGCTGAGTTAGACAGCACTATTTCAAAGCTGAGATATGCAGCATTCCAGCTGCTGTCTTACTTTCCGAGAACCAAGATCACCATTCTGGTTACTGACCTGACCAGATTGAACAATCAGAAGCTGGATAACTTTGATGTGGAGGACAATGTTGAGCATGAGAAAGAACAACATAAGGGAGCAGTTGACAATGACTAGCTTTCCTCAAACAAAACAAAATCCATTTCTATGTTTCGAACAATCCACTATGTATCTATTTCAATCCAGGTTTAGACCAGTGACCTCCATTCCTATCCTGGTTTTCATCTGGTGTCTCTATATCACACAAAACCATCACTAAAAAGAAAAACAACAGATACTCATATGATAGACATAGACTTCTTCCTTTTTTTCCCTGTCTTCAAACAACACATAGATAAAAACAGAAAAACAGAAAAAAAAGACAACAAAATATATCCATTCCTTCTCTATGTCTCAATGAACTTACTATTTAGATATTTGTTTTCAAATGCGTGAGAAGACACCACATCCTTTGAATCCGTTTTTGGTTTCTTGCAATCTGTGTCAATTCATAATGAGTCTTTTGGGATCCAGGCAAGAATAGATGCGATAGAAGATTGAAGAGGAAAAGCCAAGTGGTACCTCACATTCTGGTGTTGTTCTTTGTTTTATTCTGTTTCATATCTGTCTCAATTCCCTTCTGTCTAATCCTTTTCCTTATTTGTATACTTAGGGATCACACTGGATCGGTAACCTGCATGAAAATCATAATATGAATATGCTGAGTCATGTACATATTCTATGACCAAGCCCTTCTGGCTATAGATAGCCAATACCATATGCTATCATCCCTCCAAGTTTCATTTGATCACCATCATCCATTCCTGAGATATTCACAAATCTCTGAAAACCACTCCAGAATGA
>JBBPOB010000893.1:0-12186 GCA_038091275.1 Tylopilus subfusipes | reverse complement strand
GTTGGTTAGTCTCTTGCGTGTATAGCCATTCCAAAGGAGTGGGGATGGACTGCCCTGCTCTGAGAGCGATAAATGCCTACAACGCTGGGCTGAATTAGTATGTACATCAAGTTGGCGATGGGGGGTGGGGTTATGGACACAGCACAGGGTAAGGAACGAATGGCAGGGAGTATATCTTTGGTTGCAAGTGTCTCGGAGTAGGTACAAACAAAAGTAAACACCTCGTCGGCGACACAATCATTACGTAATGCACGAGGGACTGCAGGCACACTGCGACCGGTTGGCCATGGCTGCGGAAAACAACGGCCTTGCTTCCCCTTGGCGTGATCAGCCTATGCCAGACATGCACAGAACTCGTGAACTCATTCTCGTCCCACGGCGGCCACGACAGAAAATATGTAACTTGATTACTCCATCCTCCCGGAGGTACCGTGACGGTTACCTTCCGGACGGTCCAGCCCATGGTTCTCTGATCGGGATACCCCCGAGCGGGAAAATATTTGGCTCGGTGCACCACATACTCGTCGACGATCGCAATGACAGTCACATCCTTTCCGGAATCCTATGGCATCGAACGTATCGACTCAACGTCATAACGTACCTTTCGACACTCATCCTTTTCAGATAAACAACGACCAAATCGTTTTCATCGACTTTTGAGCAGAGTGGTGTGGACCATGCAAGGCGATAAAACCTGTGTACGAAGGTCTAGCCAATGACCACGGTGCCGTCGCAAAGTTCTACAGCGTCGACATAAACACGTTGGCCACGAGGTCCGCGTCACTAATGTACGCTCTAACGCGCAGATCCGTTATATTGCACCGCACTGATGCATACCCTCACAGAGGCACCCATCATCGCTTTCAAGGACGGGAATCCACTTGGAACAATAGTCGGTGCGGATCGGGGACGGCTCTCTGTTTGTCTCTCCCTCATGGACACGGCGATGCTGCATTTCTGACCTACTGCTTTTCTCTAGGCATTCGTGGCAAAACATGCTCCTGTGATTTGAATTCGTACGTATCTGTAGGCCATGGTACAATTACAATGCTACTGTCGTCATGAAATTACAAATGAAGGTTCGACTGCAACCAGCCGACCACGTCTACGGTACAACCAAGGTTTCCCTGAACTCGATCGAGCACTCATCCTTCCAATCCCTCTCAAACCGAGTCCTCCTGTTAGGTTGAACTCCAAGCTCCAAATAATCCACCTCAAACGGTTCGATGAGTAACAGCGCAAAGTTGGACAAGGCCGTCCCCAGATTTTTCCTTTCCTCCTCGTTCTTCGCCTCGCCCAACTTGGGCAGCGTCTTTGGCCACTTTTCCATCTCATCCTCCCCACCCTCGAGTGGGATACCCGGAGCAGGTCGGCATCGCGTCGCCTTCAGATGCCCACTCGCTCGATCAAACATCTCCACCCGCTTCGCCTCCCAATCGAACCCCTCCTTCCCCAGCGCCTCATACACGACCCCGCTCGGCGCCGGATACGCCCCCGAATACCCCTGCTCAGGCACGATCGACGCCCGTCCGAGGATCCGAAACTGTTCCTGGGTGTTCCGCGTCCAGTACACGACCTCGACGACGGCGTTCGCAGCGAGCTTCGTGACTTTGGGGGACCGGATATCGATCGTGGAGAGTATCAACGGGAGGGAGGGGAGCGCGGACGCGGTGATGACGGCGCGCTGCGTGAGCGACCGGACGCGGGGCGTCACTTTCGCCCCGATCGTGGCAAATTGCATGACTGTATGCGCGGGGGGGTGCGTACGATGATAAGTCGACGATGGTGCTAGGACCGAGGGTGGTTGCGTACTGACCTGCGCCGTCTTCTTTCTGCAGCGCGTTGGCGAGCACTTCATACCATCCTTTGCGTGCCATGATCTAGTGCCGCCAGCTTGGGACGGTGGTGGCGCGATACGAACGCAAGTGGAGAAAGATCGGTTTGATAGACCGGACCCGTCCGCAGCTGATTCAGGTGCGATTCCATATTAGAAGCTCCGATTGCGGCCCAACGTAAACCTATCTTCGGTGCGCGTGATCGGCCACGTAGGTGCGTCCTCTGTGCGTCGGAAGTTGATATTAGAGGGCGTACCCCCGTTTAAAAAAGCCAGGGCGTCGACTCGGTCGCTGTACCGCGCGTCTATCTTTGGCAAATGCCTTTTTGGATTGCTTGAAAACCTATACGTGCGTGGACTGGTGAGAAGGCTTAGTGGAAGGGTGCGTGTCTCGAGAGACAGCGGGTGCGCTGATACGTTAGCGAACACGAACCCTTCGTCGCACGAAAAAGCATGTGCTCACGTGTATCTTCTGGGTACACCTGCGGCAAATAAACAGTGACCAGGTCGTGTCCATCGAGGGACTATCCAGCGACTGCATGATGGCACCAGCCAGGAGGTCCGCGTTACCGATGTACGTGCGGAACGCCTTCGAGTGTAAAAGATACATGCTATCATCGCCCTCGAGGGTGGGATCTTAGGAATTCAGTTGGGACAATAAATAGTCGGTGCAGATCAGGGACTATCCGCTCGTCTTTGCCTCGTGGACGGTGATACCACTGAATCTGATCCAATTTTCCGTTCCAGCTAGGTATCTGTGGTGAAACACGCACCTACTATAAGTTGAATCTCGCCATGGCACGTTCAACATCGCTACAGATTCGGCTGAGTGCTGTTTTTACTGCAGAATTACAATCTAAAGTGCCTGGTTCGAGTCCATCTAACTGAACCATCTACGGTACAAGCAACGTCTCCTTGAACTCGACCGAGCGCTCATCCTCCCAATCCCTCTCAAACAGCCTCCTCCTCTCAGGTTGCATCCCCAGCTCCAGATAATCCACCTCGAACGGCTCGATCAACAACAACGCAAAGTTCCCTAATGCCACCTCCAAATTCCTTCTCTCCCCCTCGTCCTTGGCTTCTCCCAACTTCGGCAACCTCTCCGGCAACCTCTTCATCTCTTCATCCCCGCCCTCCGAGAGCGGCGTACCCGGAACTGGCCGACACCACGTCGCCTTCATATGCCCACCCATCCGATCAAACGTCTCCACGCGCTTCGCCTCCCAATCGAACCCCCCTTCCCCCTCCCACTCCGAGTCGAGCGCTGCGTACACGATCCCCCTCGGGGCGGGGTACGCCCCCACGTACCCGCGCGCAGGCACGACCGACGCCCGCCCGAGGATCCGGAACTGCTCCTGTGTGCTCGGCGTCCAGTAGACGGCTTCGACGACCGCGTTCTCCGCGAGCTGCGCGACTTTGGGCATGCGGATGTCCGTCGTGGAGAGGATGAGCGGGAGGGTGGGAAGTGTGGAGGCGGTGATGAAGGCGCGCTGGATGAGCGAGCGGACGCGGGGCGTGCCAGGCGCTTCGATCGTGGCGAGTTGCAGGACTGTGGTGCGTCGAGGGTGGTGGGATGAGTGGGGGAACGATGGTTGGGGGTGGGGTGAACTGACCTGCGCTGTCTTCTTTCTGCAGCGCGCTGGCGAGCGCGTCGTACCATCCTCTGCGCGCCATATCAATCGTAGAGATATCGTCGTTGGTAAAGTGGACAAAGATCGGTGGTCTGAGACTGGGTCGATTCCGGCCCGACGGCCCGCCCACTCACATCGCAAAGGCAGACGTCCAATAAATTAAATACACCAAAGAACGACCAAAGAAAAAGCGAGCATGATACTTACACCTCAATTCAATCCTTCCAATCTCTCCCTAATCGCACGTACCCTCTGCTCCGTCGCGTCCAACGCCTTGCCTATATTCGCCACCTCCACCTGCACGTCCCCGAGGGGCACCAACCCCAACGGCACCGCCACACCACCACCCGCCCTCGCTCGCTCCACCGCCAACTCCTCCCACACGCCCGCAATAACGCCCTGCAACCACCGCTCCTTCTCCTCCGCCCGTTTCATCTCCTTCCTTCTCCCCACCTCCTCCCGATTCCCGACCAACGTCAACGTCCACAGGTTACTCAACACCAACGACACGATCACGAACCACAGAATCGTTGTCGAAGAAGACTGCTCCCACGCTTCCTTGACGAGCTCGAGCGCACCCTTGGTGGATCGCTCCGCGACGTGGTACGCACCGTCGAGCGTGTCGTACGCCCATTGCATCCCACGCCGGTTTCGATCGCGTTCCCGCGCGTTGCGGGCTTCTTGCGCCGACAAGAGCGTCGCAGAACCGCCGATACCTTCGGCGAGCGGCGTGATCGGTTCGACGGGCGCGACCACGCTCGGATCGAGACCCTCCGGAACAAACTCGGCCTGGTGCTCCTGGATGTACATCCGCATCGCCTTGTCCAAATCGGAGTGGTACACCTTCTGCCCCTCCATCGCGGACTTTTCGATCAGACCTGAACGTCAGGGGCACGGTCAGCCCATCGGAATTAATGAACGACGTCTGAAGGATTACCCTTGATGAAACTCCTCCCAGTCCACTCTACCTGCGTCGTGACGATCACGCGCGTCGTGATAGAACTCGCCCACATGAGACACGTTCGGGTCTTCACTATGAAAACACCACCGCTCGGTACGTCTGGCGTTTTGGTACTCGTGAGCATCACTACGTAGTCGTCGAAATCGCAATGCACAGCTTCGTCGTGAATCTCGCATTTAGTCTGTCTAGGACCGACGCTGTTGTTGAGCGGCTTGATGTACGACATGTTGCGTTGGAGAAGTTTGGATGTTGATGTTTGGCCGATGGGTGCCCAATCCGAGATTTGGACATCTGAACGACAAGATCAGAACTAGGGTAAAAAGTGACGCCAAAGTGCGTACCGGTGAGCTTTTGATCCACCTTCATAAAGTCTTTCATGAACCCGCTCGCGAACATGAGGTTATAAATTTTATCAGGCGTGCCAGGCAATACAGTCTCGAGGGCCAATTCACTGAGGTGACCAGCGTTCTTTGAACATGCACAGCGCGTCACCCTGTTGGCTCCAGGACACTCTTTGGCAGACCCCTCCGAGACGCTCGTGTTGGATATGGAAGCCATGTCCCGAGTAGACGCATTACGACTGCCCGCCAGCTCGAGAGTATCGTCCGGTCGTGCGAGTCGCCAGATGTTGGCAATGACATCATAGGTCGTATCTCTGGTAAGGAAGGATGCAAAAGTGTATTTGGCTTGGCGGGTCGTAATCTGTATGGCATTCGGAATGACGAACGCGGTCATCTTCTTCTCCAGTCCCGTAATCTCATAGATAGGAATAGAGAGCTGTCGCACATAACGGGTCAGACCGTGCTGCACCTCGACCAAGAATAGCAAGGGTACGTACGTCGGTGATCCAACCAAAGATGTTGGCGTGGAAGCAAATATGATTCTCAGAGATGTATAACCGTCCTTGAATCAAGATTTCCCGTTGAAGTGCACAACCGTAATCTGCGTCGTGGGGTCTGAGCTGAACGCCTCGCAGTAGAGATGGGTTTCACCTTCAATGAGGTAGTCTCCCTCGGGAATGTTGGGAAAGAGTTCGTGAAAGTCTGCGTTTCGCTTGTTACTGGCGACGGCGAACCCGGTGACCGGGATGTCTTGCTCGTTCAAGTCTAGCTCATCAGACGACGAACCTGATTCGTCCCCACTGGAAGGAAAGGTGTCTCCGTCCGAGTAATCACTCCTAGTCAATGAGACGTTTGGGGAGCGGATTCGAGCAGGTGAGGAGGACGGTGCCACTTGACGTGTTCGTTTTGGAGTGGACTCTGACCTGGTACCATTGACGGAGAGCGTCGACCTCGACCCGGAGACAGGGGGAGGGAGAGGGGGTAAAGGTGGCATGAGGGGGGTGTTGGGCACGGGAGTCCCGGGTGCTGCTGCGCCGCTTGTCTTCCGAGCGCCGGCCGGTCTATGCCCTTTCTTATGCTTCGAACTCGAGCTCGTCGCCGAACGAACAGACTTGGTGTCCCCGTCGCTCACCGCTCCGACAAGCTCTTGCGACTGGGCTTTCTGGGCTGCAAACGATGTGGGAGATTCAATGATTGTATTCGGCGCTGGGACGAGAGGGTCCTCGTAACGGCCAGCTTGATGTTGGGCATCAATGGCGTTGCGTGGGTCTGCAGGATTGAGTTCTATGTTTAGGGGAGGCGGAGGCTGTGTTTTACCGCGCATTGAACGCTTAGAAGGCTTCTCTTTGACGACTTTTCCGGCTGTTTGTGTCGAGTGGGAGCGGGCGCTTTGCTTGTCGACAAAGCCTCTGAGGTTTCCTGTGGAGGATGCAGGAGAGAGTTGACGAAAAGAAAGGCTGGGTGAGCTGGAGGAAAGCCACTCGGGAGCTTGAGTGGGACGTCTGGGTGTGGGTGTAAGCTCCGTCTCGTCCATGAGTTGTGTTATGTCACTGGTCGGACGCGCAGCAAGCGAGACCTCGTGCCTATCAGGAATGTGACGTTCCCGATCTTGAGAACGCACGCGGCGGTGCTGTAGCGCGGCTTCGTGGACTTGTTCTATGGAAGGTCTACTAGTATGAGCGGCAACAAGGAGATCGAGGTCGGACTCCGTTCGACGGGGTGAAGGGGGGATGACACCGATTTTTACGCTGTCGGATGAACTGGAGGCAAGGGCATCACGGTACTGGTAAATGTCGGGAGAGGGAGGATGTGAAGTCGCAGATTGAGGGTGAGGACGAGATGAGGACTGAGACGGGACGAGATCGTCGCTCGGGGGACGGCCATTGACAGTCGGAGTGGGAGGTGGTTGTGTGTGTTTGACGAGCTTGGAAAAGAAATTGGATGGCATTGGCTAGAGCGGTCGACGAGCCGGTGACAGCGCGCGGATTGACCTCGATTGAGGACGCCGATCAGACTCTTCGGAACGGCCACGCTGTGAACGTCGTTGGAAAGCGATGCGCGCTGGTGACTGAAGCATCAGGACCTGGCTGAAAAAGGAAATTGCTTGCACATACACCCTGTCACACGCGCCGATTGCCTCCGATGCTTGTCTTCTGGTAGGGGATGGACGAAACACTCACAACCCCCGCTACCTCGAGTCTCGACTCTCCACAGTCACTGACCCTGATCGAGGAAGCCCGCTGTTTCAGGTGCTCTACGTGCTTGGGCGAGTCTACACAGTCAAACGCCTCCAAGGTGGCTTCTTCGGCGCATGATGGAGCTCTTGATCCGTACGTCTGCTGCATCGGCTTCGGTTGCTTTCTCTTGCATATAAAGAACGTTTCGTTGTCTCACTCTCACACCCGGGCCCTATCTCTCCATCGTTTCTCTCTCCACGACTTCTGCCCTTGAGACTTGCGAGTTCCTGAAGGAGCCGGAATTCGCTGTGGTGCACAGCTTCCTACCGTTATGATCTGCCGAGGGCGGTGGAGCGGGGAATCTCCTTGTGAGTGAATCTCTGCAACTCCGTGCATACGTGTCTTGGGAGAGCACGTGATGAAAATCAACCCCTGTTTCGTGTCGTACGTCATTGGTGGATGGGCCGTCGGAGAAAATTGTATCCTAGCATGTACTGTGAATGGAGACGACGAGTGCACGAGATTCGCCGTCCACTGGAGGGCATGAGAGGGTGCTGCCAGCAAGGAACAATTGTCTGATCAAAGACATGTCCTAATGTGGCTAGTGTTAGGAGTTATCCGGCCCATTTATTTAAATCGTACACGAGGTGGGCTACATATTCGTGGGCCTCCTCTGTTCGCTCCCCATGATGCCTCTCCTCGGAGGTCTCTTCCACAAACGAAACCCTCCCCCTCCGAAACACGCCCCGTACACCCCGACAGAGTCAGCCGCATCCTCCGCCAGCAACAGAGATTCCACCGACGGTGACCATGACAAGTCTCCGCCACCCGTCTACAACCTCCCCGCCAACGGCTCGTCCAGCAAGCTCAAGCTGCCCTTTCGTCGCAAGGCAGCAGTCACCCGCCAAGACCCCAGAGACACCTCCCAGCCCATCTCCCTCAACGATTCTCCATCTCCTCCCCACATATCAGGCGTCACGTCCGACTCTGGCCACGTCCTTCCCCCTCCCCCTCGCAAGTCCTCCCTCTTTGCCTTTTACAACGGCTCCCACCACTCCGTCAATTCTCTTCCTCATCACTCTTCCACTCATGTTCATCCCGATACCCCAACTAGACCATCTTCCTTCGACATCCACACCGAAACCACTCTTCCCCATGCAGGCCATTCACACAAAAAGTCGCAAGCCTTGTTTCCTTGGGCTAGAGAACGCACAAAGTCAAAACCGCCTCCTCCCTCTTCTACCATGTCTTCCATAGCCGGCCTTTCCGCCGAGGACTCGTCGTCGTTCAATCTCAAGTCTTTTCGCCACGTGCGTGCAGAATCACCTCCTGCTTCGTCTGAAAAGCCCCCCCAACCATCGTCAAATTCACTCCTCCCTCCGCCCCACCCAAGACCACGAGGTGATAGCGTCGCGTCCGATTGTTCCCAAAGAATATCTGTCGCAGCATTCAGGGAAGCACAAGCTCGCAGCCGGGCAAATTCACCCGCTTCTGGCTCTCGCCTTTCGTCCACCGCGGACACACTTCGCGCAGATGGTAACGGCAGGAAACGTGCGTCGACCGTTTCGGTCGTCTCGACCATCGACCGCCCCCAGCTGAACAAGAACCATGCTCCTGCAAACCTTCGGACCGACTCTTCCGCCCCAGATACATCTTCAGATGATTCCGAAGACGAAGACGATGAAGAGGTGGATAGCGATGGCCAGCCCACCCCGAAACCGGTTCGGAAACGGACAGTTACACGTCCCGTTGGCGGGATTCGCCCACGTTCCGATGCCGGACATGGTCCCCTAACTACCTCCAGTGATCAACCGTCGCAAGATCTCCCAAAACTGTCAAAGTCAGCGCCGCCCCTGACTTATCAGCGGTCACCGGCTTCTGTTTCAACCAGTGCCTTGAAGCCCAGCCCAGCGGCAAATACGGCGTCGATCTCGGCAGTAACAAACTCGTCTTCTAATAGTTCACATGGTAAGGCACCACCTCTTTGCGTTAGAGTTAGGTTGTGAAGATCCTTCTTACCACCTTCTAGCGCAATCCAAGCCCCAAGCGCCCAAACCAAGACATGATTCGGACGAGTCCACCGACTCTTCGGATACCGACTCCGAAGACATGCCTCTGTCTGATCTGGTCCCCCCACGGCGTCCTGGGAGCTCGGCATCCAATCAGTCTAATAGCCGGCCTCGGATGCCTCCAAAGCCGCTCATTGACATCAACTCTCTGGCAGGTGGTCCACCATTGCTAACACCCATCTTGCGGCATGAGAACTCGGTCAAAAACTTCAACACGAAGCGCAAGGAACAAGACGTTGAGAAGGACCAGCCGTTTTCTGTTCCCGCGGTGCTCGCGCTTTCTTCCTCGGCTTCGCCGCCCATTACCCCATCTGTAAGCAAGCAGAATTCTACGCCGCCCAATAAACCCGTTCCTGTCACACAAGATCGTAAATCTAGTAGCGACGCGCCTCCTCTTGCGAAATTCGAGGGACCTGACAATGATGACGACCTCATGAATGTCATCCGCTTAGTCGGCGCTCTGGATAAAGAGTTGGAACAATCCTCCGGAACGACATCCAAGCCTTCTGACCGCATTGTGCCTACTCCCATCCGGGCACGCGAACCTCCCACATCGTTTACCGTGCTCTCCCGTCCAGCTCAAAGGCAGAGCACCGCTGAGACTTCAGCATCGCTTTCACCGGCTTCGCAAACCCACTCAAATACCACTACATCCCCTCCCACACTTTCTCCTCGGCCTGAAACAAGTGCTCGACAACGTGACCCAACGGCGACTAGATCCGCAGCCCAGAATGACAAGTCAGACGCAATATCCATTGCTTCAGCCGCGCGGTCTACGGCGTCGCGGACTTCCTCTCGCATGCCCCCTGTGCCTCTGATCCATTCAATACCCGACCCCCCCTCGGTCAAGGAAGACTATAAGCCTGGTCGCCCTCGCTCCACCTCTGTCGCCAACACGTCCGAGGCTCGCCCGCAACCCCCGCACGCTACGCTCGTATCCGCCATCCCATCCTCGTCAAGTAAAATGCACTCGCACGGGTTCCAACCATCATTGATGCCTCGACGTCCGTTTGCAAGCAACCGCCCCATCCGAGGAGAGAGTCCTGCGGGGAGCTCCACTGGTGATTCGAGTAGTGGACGTTCGCCGTTCACGCCGCGCGATGGTAGTGACATTGGCGTGCGATCCAAGGATGACGCCAGTGACGTGGGCTCGACGTTAAAGGCGCATGGTCACGTCAAGAAGCAGAGTGTGACTTTCGAGGACACACTGCCCATCCGTGGTCGGGAGCGGGCAAAGACGCAACCCACCAGCGAGGAGCGAACGCGTGAGCGGAGACGCAGCGAGGCCAAGGCTGCGATTGAGGTTGGTCTTGACGTTCTGGTCTGGACTCGTGCTCACACTGCGCGAATACTCTAGCTTGGCAAGATCGTCAACGGCCGTGGGCCGCTGGTGCACGACGACTCTGACGATGACATAGCGCTACGCGGTCGCAATCCAACGATCAATGTGACGATGGAGAACGGCATGCCTGGGATGATGCCTGGCTGGCCCACTTGGCAGCAGCCGATGGCCGCTGGCATGGCCCCGATGGTTCCGCCTCAGTTCAGCAACGATCCTGCGTATCTCGCTGCGCATCAACGTGCCCTTCTCGTTGCGAAACAAGCGTATCAGATGGCCGTCGCTCAGCAGGCGATCCAAATGGCAGGCGAAGAGTGGGAGCGAAGCTCGAATATCGGGTTCGGGAGCGGAGGTTCTGTGTATGGAGGTGGGAGCGTGTATGGCGGTGGGGGCAGCGTGTACGGTGGAGGGAGCATGTGTGGTGGTATGGGTGGTGGAGCGGGCATGGCGCCGATGGGCATGCCGAACATGGGGATGCTCATGCCACCCAACCAATGGGCGAGAAGCTCTGTGACTTTCCCGGGCGCCCCTGCCTCGGCCTATGGGGGCATCAGCAGCTCGCAGAGCGAGTACGGAGGTGGTGGAGGCTGGGGGTCACGCAGTGTTTACGGGGATTCGTTTGGGCCATCGACGTCCTCTCGCTCGAGTCACGTCGGGCATGGTGGTCCAAGTAGTTCTGCGAGCGCGTATGCCGGTAGCTCAAGACCTCGTGCTTGGACAGGCGTGTCGCCTCCATCGACATCGTCCAGAGCGCCCGGGAAAAACATAGCACAGAGTCGGCCGGGACCACCGTCGAGCTGGAAGAGCGGGCGCTAACTTCTCACTGGCTCTTAGGTCACACTCCTCGTTCTCGGTCGACACCCCACTCGTAACGAGTGTGCATGCTTGCCCCGACGACGCTCACTACAAGTCGTTCCTTTTTAATACGTATATTTTCCCTAATCTCGCAGCATTAACTTACACTCTTTCTTTATATCCTCGTCGACACGTCGCTTACTCTCTCGTTTCTTTCTTATTTCTTCTTATGACGATCTCCTTTACTTACATCGACACTGGCATCGTCACCCGCTGGCACGTTTTACAAGCATCGTTTTGGGACTTACTCTCATTCGTTTTGACTTGGTCATGCACGATCCCCTCGCGTGTGTTGACTCAACATTGGATTTTTGGCACGTTTTTCGTTGTTTCTATGCATGGCATTTATAAACGTAACGTCTCTCGCTTTTTCTTTCTTTATCGCAAACGAGGAATGTGAAGTCGACAAGGTATATTTATTTGCATGCGTGCGTTCTTTCGGGAATGTGCGTTGGGCCTTGGAGCGATTGCGCCGTCTTTTGTCTTGGTGCATGATGGTATATGTATATGATGTCGGCTTCGTGAATACGGGGCATGTATGAGTGTGGACACCCACACCCCTTCTCGGGTCGAATCCCCGGACGTTTCAGCGTTTCAAGCGTTAATCCCCCCGCACCCGAGGGTTTGATTATCATCGAGGACGTTGTCTCAGCAACGACCCTAGCTCCAAACCGTTCCGAACGATCCGGCTCCACTCATCCTCGGACGTAGTACCAGCGTCGCGGGACATGGTTTCGATACATCAAGCATGATATCGAACTCTCCAATGACATTCGCACTCCGTCGCCAACTACCATGATTAATATTGTACAAAGCACGAGGCAGAAACGATATTCATTCTGGATAGCATATTTGACAGCAGTTACACAGCGAGCAGAGCAACGTCAATGCCAAAAAAAAAAAAAAAAAAAAACGGAAAACATACTCAAACTAGGCACCGAGATGTACGTAGAGAATCCGTTGATCGAAACGGTACACG
>JBBPOB010000892.1:0-12186 GCA_038091275.1 Tylopilus subfusipes | reverse complement strand
GGATAGCTTCTTGTCCCATGGGATCGCCAGGATCCTTACGTGGCAACTGCGCTGTGGCGTACGTTGGATCAGCAGTGACATCCATTCCGCTCGCGTTGCACATGTGGCGGAAGGCAGACACGACTTCATGCAGATCGCTGTCCGCGGCACCAGTGAATTCACCTCTGGTAATACCGTCCTTGATGACAAGAACAGCCCAATTGTGAAGACGTGCGCCGACTGCGAACTTGACCCCGACGAGATTCCAAGAGGCGCGATCGCCTATCGAGACTGCAGCGCTCGACGCATACGTGATACTAGGTTTGGACAAGATTCGGCCTGGGACGACAGCCATGTCTGGACCGATGGTGATGCCGAAGGACTCGAGTTCCGGCCTGATTACGTCCAGCCCAAGTTGGTGACGAAGCTGATTGATTGTTGTCTCCCCAAGTATTTTTGCTGGTTGACACGCTACGGCTGACATGATCGCAGCTTGTTGTGCAGGGAGGACGCCATGATAGTGCTGACCTGGAAGTATGTCACAAAGTTCTGCAGGCAGGTAGCTCTCCGTTTTCCCGCCGACCTCGACGAGTTGCAAATCCGGGTATTGCAGCCGGATGTTGTATTCTGGGGACGAATGAATTAGAACTTGAATACACGAGCTCACGGAATAACAGGCTAGCTCACTCCGCCTAAAGTAGTCTTCTACAGTAACACTTCCGTATTCAAGCGTGTCGAATGAACACGTTCTTGCAGTGAGCGTCAATGGAACAGGTTTCTTGATGACCTTGCGATATCCAAGATGGGTTGCCTCAATTCGGAGACGAGGCAGGAAAAAGACCCTCCCTGCACCAAAAGAAGCTTCCTGGAGCGCATTCATCACATGGACAAAATTCCCAGAGACGTAAAATGTTGTCGTGCAGACGTCGACGTTGACCATCAATTGCTTGTAAGTTGGTCGCACGGATACGTAAATGCCTTTCCAGGCTTCAACACCACCACCCAGTCTAAACGGCTCGGCTACCGGGCGCAAGAAATACGGATTTCGCCTAACGACGATACTCGACTTTCTCGGGAAAGACGTAAGGATGAGGCCCAAGGCAGAGACGACGGGCGACGAGTTATAGTTACGCTGCATTCGACCCGCTAGGTACCTACCAGTGATATGCGTCAGTCAGGGCATGGACAACTCTGGATCTCAAGAAAAGTCAGCACCTTTCAAGGTGTTCAGTATCGATCTCATGAAGGAACATGATCATGAGGGCATACACTCTGCCACTGCCGTGTCCGTGTCGTGGCGGACCGCTTTCACCTTCTTCATAGTACGGGACCTTGATCGTCAGGGGCTGAGGTAACGCAAAACTAGAGAATAGTCTGGTGGCATTGTCGTGTACGACTCGACCAGTCATGCCCGCCTGTGCCCACGCAATCGTCTGTTCAGCAAGATCGTAGATACGCGTTCTCATGCGATAAGGAACGATGCTAACGACAGGAGTGATAGCGACGTCGTAAGCGTACAGCTTGAGGCTCGGAGTTTGTTGGTTGAACTGCACTGGAAAAAAGTTGGTGCGAAGCTTGATCTCTCTTCCGTCAGTCCCAAAGTTAGGACGAAGGGGCAGACTGTCGAGTTCGCTGATATGCCCTGCTGAATTAAACGAAGCAACGAGTGTCTTGTCGGAGTCGTCCGCGATGCGTGGATCAATGTCCGCTTGTCTGCCGTGCATGAAGATGCTAAGGACGACATTTTATCGGGCATGCTCACGCGGGAGATGGAATGTTGAAACACATACCTTGCTTGGCCGCGTCCCCTCGGAGCACCACCACGAATAGCAGATCCTCTACCAGCGCTACTACCACGGTCACTGGCACCACCTCGAAAATACGATGGGGTTCCTCCGCGTCCACGGTTGGTGTTGGGAGATTCGGATCCCCGCCCAACTGGACCTCCTCTTGCAGTTACAGTCGCGCGGCCTCTTCCTCTGATATCGGCACCACGTCCTCTGGTCGTCATCGATCTAGCAGACGTGGGTGTGAGAGAGCTGCACCCTGTTTGGCGATCGATCAGATACTATCGCTTACCACATCATCATGGAGGCCCAGCTGTCAAATGGCCTTCCTGCATAAGTAGCCGCCCTTCCTTCGCGTACAATTCATCTTGATTCTTTTCTACAACTTACGTCAACGGCAAATAACACACATGCTGCGCCATACACTGCTACTATGGACTTCAATAGGCAAATTTGCTGTTTTCGTTGTCGGATACGAAAAGTAGCGTCGCACTGCGACTGTGACTCTGGTCACGGTGTTTGTTCTCTTCTTTGTTTGTTTGGTCGGCAAGTATACTCGTTTCAAATCTGCGTTCACTTCCTTCGTTGTCCTCGGCCCCATGTACATGGTAACTTATGTGAATTGTACACATAGTACAGTGCTAACCCATCTCTTTCTCATCACATCAAACACATTCGCAAACGCCACGTTCATCAAAACGTTATCACTTCGGCGCAATACGTATCCGTTCGTCAAACGCCTGCGTAACCGACCGATGGGCCAAAAATTCAAGCATGGTCTGATCGGTCGTGGAGTTGTATTGGGACCAATAAAGGTCTTTGCTCCCCCTGACGTTGGGGTCGAGGTTCACGACGAATCGCAAGAGGTAAGACACCACGTCCGACCCTCTGCATACTAGCATAGATGTCGGGAACCATGGGCCTGGCGTCATTGAAAGGCGATTCAACGTACGGGCGAAAGTAAAAAGGTAGATACTAACCCAGTTCCAGACCGAACCTGTCGGAGTGTTTGAAACGGGGGGCACGCGCTCTGCCCGTGCGCTTTGTCGTCCACCTCGGCCGCATAATACGTGCTCACGCCCAACCCCCTCATTCAGCGAAGGGAAAGAAGCAAGCGACGAGAGGAGGGAAGGCGAGATGGGAAAGCTCTCGTTCGAGGGGTTACCCGAGTACGACGACGTCAGCTCGATCATGAGCGTGCGTAACCGCGACTTGTTTGACCGCGCCGGCCACACACCCACCAACGCCTCCATATCCGCCGTTGAAGGGTCGTTAGTATCGGTCCGTAGATGGAAGCCCGTCGGACTGCCTCGGATGGTCTTAAAATAACGTGGATGGAGAGCAGCAATGTACGGACATGCGTGGGAGACGACCGACACAAAGTCACTGATGCGGTACTCGAGTTGTTGAGCTCGATGCTGAGCGTGTCGAGTGGTCTAGAGCTGAGCACGCCCACGACCGATTGGGAGACTGTGCAGCTTCGCAAGACGCGAAGTCGGGGCCATTCTCGAACGAAGGAAACTATTTGATGGCACAGCGTTCCGAAGGTAAATTCCAACCGAATATCAATGGGACCATGGTCAAAGGATGGTATCAAGATAAAACTGGACGTTTGTGCAAGGCAACGATTACAAAAGATGGTAAGCGACTAGTTCAGAAGTGACACTTTCAATCCAAGAACCAACGCCATCAACTCCCTAACAAGTGTCGAATACGAAATATTAGAATGGCAAGACTTGTGTGAAGAATGGTTTAACAGCCAGTAAGAAGTGAATCGCTCATTTTTGGAGACTTAGATGAATGTAACTGGTATCATCTAACTGGACGGAGGTGAATCAAGCCTTCGTGCAAAATCAGAATACCATCTTGGAGAAGGGTCGCGGCGGTGCTTACCATGCCTTAGTCGAACGCGATGATACTGGCACCAGCGGAATACAGGATGGTATCGTACCAAGAATCAATGTGCCACGTTAGACCCGTGGTGTTGACACCGTCTACATAGGCTTTGATGCGAAGGTTGGCCAAGTTGCTGATATCGATCTCATTCAACCCGACAAAGACCGAGGGAGTCTCGCAGAACTTGATAGGGCTGAACGAAACCTCCCCACTTTGTGTGAGCTGTGGTTGGTTCCAGGGGCGAACGTCCTGCGTATTGACAGACGTGCTAAAGATATCATCGCGGTCCGCTGGATAAGCGATCCAGCCAGCTTGCGCGGCGTAGAGGATAGTGTCTCCCCACTTGTCAATGGTGAGCGTGAACCCGGTTGTGTCGATGTTGCTGACGTTAGTGAAGAGGCGCCAGTGGTAATTTTTGTCAAGATCAATGTAGTTAAGGAATGGAACGACTTTGGGAGGGGTGACGAAGGGGCGCTCAAAGTCGACGCGCACGGAGGCGGGGTCATTTGGGTTGGCGAGGATGTTGCGCATGTGTTCGCCAGTGAGGTACTCCAGGTCGCCAGGTGCAAGGGCGAGCACGTCAACGATCCCGGAATACAGAGTGGTGTCGGACCAGGTTGTGATGTGGCAGTCGGCGGACGACTCGGTAATCTGGTCTAGCGTCGACTTGACACGGATGTTCGAGCTATTCGCAATGTCTAGCTCATTTAATCCGTGAGGGACGAGGGGAGGGGCGACAAATGGGGGAGTAAAGTTCAACGTAGCATGAGTGTCGAGCGTTGGTTGATTCCAGGGGCGGACAGACTGAGTGTTGAATTCAAGAAGGAGGGGCATGACTGATGCGAAGAGTAGTTGATTGGGAGGGTTCAGAATGAGAAGACGGGGAGGAACGCAGTGAGGGGAAGGTCCCGGAGAAAGATGGGAATCCTGATACGCTCAATGCTGACCCCGATGCTTAAGTAGTCGACAGAGCAAAACTTCGGAAGGAGGCCCGTCGGTCAGAACTGGCTAAATGTTAGTTCACAAAAAATAAGGGAATTACTACATGACGTTACCTCCTTCAACAGATCAAGCTGAGATGAGGTATGATTCTTCGAGAAGTGTATGCTAAACGTACTCGCTCAATAGTTAAATGGACATGAACTCGATCCATGATGGGTAGCAATTAAGCCCTGATCAGGACCGACATCGCACCCTGTTACTATACATGGATATAAACTAACGTTCTGGCTGCAATCACCAGTAATTACTTCACCGAGTCCGCCATTCAGTTGGGTGAGCACCTACCCATGCGTTACAGCATCGACATCCTACAATTACACACTGTCCTGTTGAAATCACATTGATCAATCTAGATCATTCTACTTCAGACTTCTTATCTAAAGGTCTAGAACATCACGTGATGATGACATGATTGCGATTACTCATAGCCGATAGGATCGCATACATCAGTAAGCCAATTTTCTTGGCATGATGTCATAGGATTATAAATCCTTCTACGATGTTCCATCGTGTTCCACTGCCGTTACTATACATAGATAAAACCTATATTAGGTACATGGTCCGTGCGCCATTCCTGTAGTATATAAACTGGTGGTTTCCCCCAGTATAATCCAAGCGGCTCTTGACCTCCTACAAGTCAGATCCACTACCAACACTACTCTTAACTATCTCCCTCTTGGTCAAACACTCAGTGAGTATTCCCACTAACTGTGCTGGTGCTAGCGATTAGTTTCGTTAGGTTATGAGCCCTGATCCCAGATAAGACATACGGTATTACACCTATAATCCCTGGACTGGCGTTCAATCTACCAGAAGGGTTGAGTCCCTTGTGGCTCTGCCTTAACCTGTTCATTTTCTTTCTTACCACAACGTTCATTCCAAGCTGGTTTCAAACCGCTTGGCTTGTCCTATTTGGACATGGAACGATTGTGATCTTTCATTATCTTTCTTCGGAACGAGGACAGCACATTGGTGTTCAAGTGCGGACAGCTAATGTGATTCATACTTTGGCGTATCAGGTTCTACCTTTGGATAACCAAAGAGTACAGAATTGTCAACCACCTCCGATTTATTCGGTGAGTAGGAATGATCTTCCTTAGTATGATATTTTGTTCGCACCTCCGAGATACCAAGAGCAGGATCCTTTACCCGCTTTTAGACTCGAGGCACCTCCTCCTCCTTATCGGCCTCTGGTGAACCAGACCGAAAGGAATCGCCAAGCTTGTCAAAGGCGTCGGAGAGCCGGAAACGGCCAACCACCCCTTAATGACGATGAGTTTGACGAAGCAGTTTGTCCAGTCTTTCAACCGCTCTTACGAGCTGGAGTATTGGCTGACGAAAACCTTATTCCAGAAAATGTCCACAATCACCACCCAGACCTACCAATACCGAATCCAGAACATGACAGAGCACCCCCTAACCCTGGTAGACGCGAATTTCGTGTCCGCTTTGCAGGCGGGGACTCAAGCCGATCCTCAAGCGAGGATAGAGTACCAATTGAACAAGACCCTCTTGGGCCGCAAGGCCCAGATCGTCCCCATTCTCTATTTGGAGACTCCGAAGAATCAGAAAAGGTTTTTACCTTGACCGTTTACGATGGAGAATCCCTTGCTTTGGCTCTGGAAGGTAACAGTTTGGTTGTCATGGACAAGGAAGCGCATAAACACCCCCATGAGAATCTTCTCCATGGGAACAGTTACGAATCCGTGTCTGAGGACCTGTGGGCTTTCCACATGGGTTTCCAGATTGGCTGGGTTGCAGAGGCAGATCTGTTGGATCCCAACGACATGCCTTTTCCAAATGCAACTCAGTTAACGGATCGTTACTGGGATGTCCCACGTGTACATGTCTGGAACGAATGGTTTGATAAAGCTGCGAGGAATAGGTGGAGACGTTTCACGAATGCTTTTATATTTAGAGAATGTGAAAGGGCGGCGAACAGCTTGGCTGACCAAGTTGTTCAGCCAAAGAATGCTGAGATCGATTGACTTCGTCGAATGATCATGGGATTAGTGGCAGCTCTAAAGGAGCGCGATGCCCAGGCCACTGTGGTCGAAAGACCTCCACTACCAGTGGACAATCCTCGCTGACACTTGGCACATGAGGAGCCAGAAGATCCGGAACAACCCGGTAATGGAAGAGCTCCTAAAAGAGACCAGCCTAACCGAGGAACCGGTGATGGTGTTCCCGCTCCCAGCAGTTGCAGGTGGTCATTATGCCTGTGACATGCCGCCAAGCTGAGGGCAGCGAACTGAAACCGCTTTTAGCAACTATAAGCTTTTACTTTGTCACTTCAGCAAAAATCTTTTTCTACCTTATACTGGTCATGATGAAAAGTCATTTACCATTAAGGATAAAACTTTCCTTAATTACCATTATTTCGAAGAAACTCTCTTTGATTTGATGGAGGAAAGGGAAGAAAATTGCAGACCAAAGTTAAGAGTGTCGATTATCGACCCAACTCTAATTAGCATTCCTGATTCTCCTTCATCACCGCATCCTTATATTCCCTTGAAAGCTAATACAGTTACTGAATATCTTGTTCTTGGTTTACTATAGAAATGTCGAAATCAGAATCTGGAATCACGAAGAATGTTCTTATCTTGACAGGAAAGGACAACTACAATTCATGGATTCAAACCATGAAGTCCTACCTGATGACACTTAAAGTTTGGCGGATCGTGAATGGTCAAATGACCTTTCCCGCAGATCCCGATAACCAGGAAACCTGGATGGAGTCTGATCTCCAAGCAAATGGTGTCATTGGACTGTACATCAAAGAAGAACTTCGGGTTCACGTTTCAGATGCCTATGACGCCAATCACTCTTCTCTTGCAAAAACCACCCTTGATATGCTCAAGGCTCAGTTTGTGACAACCAGACCGACCGGCCAGTTTGCCACCTTTCGCCAGATTATGCAATGGCGAGCAACTGGAACCGATGATGCCAGAAAGCCGATGAAGATGTCGGCGCATCTATCAAAGTTGGAAACTTTGTTCTCTGACCTTACAACTGCTGGGCTGGACCTTCCAGCAAACCTGTGGGCGATGATAATGTGTGCCAGTCTCCCAGAGTCTTTTGACTCTGTCATCACAACCGCGGTCCACACCAAGGCTACCGCGGAATTCATCATGGCTAATCTCAAACCAATGATTTATGCTGAAGAAGAGAGGATAGTAGATAGGTCGTTGGCAAACCGTCTGCAAGTGGGAACTTCTAAGTTCAAACCATGAAAGCAGACTGGACAACAGTCTTTCGGTTTGGGTTCCTCTTCTAAGAAGGAACGATGTGGCAAGTGCCGAGGCACAGGCCACACAACTGAACAACACCGGGACGACTACCAACATCCTAACAAGCCTTCTAACAAAAGAAAGGCACCATCTTCTGATTCCACCCCCCAACAATCGAAGCCTAACAAAGGCAAAGGAAAAGGAAAGGCAAAGGCGACAACCTATATTGTCGAATCCATGGAATCCATCTCTGAGGACACCAAGATGGAGAACCTTACCAACAATGTTGGTAATTTCCTTTAAGCTCTTCATCGGTGTCTACTGATCAATATGAAGAGGCTCTCGATTGGGGAGGAGATGAAGACGATGACTATCCTGTTACGAAAATACCTCGCATTGGTGGGAACCCCAACCAGTCCTTTCGAAGGAAGTCCTTCTGACTTGAATCCTCAGTCTGAAGGACAAGAAACCTCGGAGGATATTGTGATTTTGGGCACAGTCACGGTCAATGTCGGAAGAACCGACAAAGTATGGGTAAAACGTGAAAAACCGAGCAAATGGTTCACATATGGTGGATATGATAGCAAAGACATAACCTCATGGAATTCAATTCCAGAAGAGGAAGAAACTGGCTATGTAGACACTACATACGATGACTTTGACAATGGATATGGTTCCTGCTATGCTGTGGGAGAACATGATAAGAAACCTTTTTGGCTTATCGATTCGGGTGCAACCGATCATTTCTCACCACACAGAGGATTTTGTAACAATTGACACACAGGTACGACATTGTAAAACTGCAAATGGACAAGTTGTCCATATAAATGGACCAGGAACTGTGTTACTAAAAATGGATCTAGGAAAAGAAAAAAGAACCTTATCCTTATCAGATGTTTGGTATTCCCCAAAACTCTCAAATCGGATCATCTCAGTTATTGCTCTTACAAAGCAAGGCTTCCAATGTGAAATAACCGATAAAACTCAATTTTGGGACAGCAAAGATCGATTGATAATTGTGGTATACCCCCTCCACAAATTTGATCACCTTCATTGGGTTGATGCTGAAATTCTTCACCCAACTCGAGGAAGTAATGCTTTGCAGAAGGAAGATGACTATCATCTCTGGCATGGTCGTTTTGGACATTGTTCACGCAATGCTCTTAAAAACGCCTTTAAAAATATAACTGGTATTCCTGTCATTAAAATTCCTACTGACATTAAGCCTTGTAAGGGATGTCTCCTAGGAAAAGCTACACAAACCCCGTTCCCACCCTCTGAGTCTCGAGGAACTCGTTCCTTGGAATTGGTACATTCAGACTTATGCGAGTTTCCAACTCGCAGTCTAAACCATAACCATTGGATGATTACATTCCTTGATGACTATTCCAGTATGGGCTCAATAGTCTTTCTCAAAAAGAAATCAGATGTCAAACAAGCTATCCTTGATTGGATTACTTGGGCAGAGTGACAATGCGGTCACAAACTGTTAAAGCTACATTCGGACCGAGGAGGGGAATATACTTCCCATGATCTTCATAATCACTTAACCTCACATGGGATCGAACATCAAAAAACAGTCCCATACGTCCCTCAACAAAATGGTCGAGCAGAACGTTTCAATCGCACCATTCTTGAAAAAGCCGAGGCTTTAAGGCTATATTCGTGTATGCCCGAAACCTTCTGGCAAGAAAGTGTAGAAACGGCTCTCCATGTTTATAACCGACAACCTATGAAAAGATTAAATTGGAAAGCTCCATTAACATTCTGGAATGGAACAAAACCAGATGTTTCTTATTTTAGAACATTTGGATGTCTTGCTTATGTCTTTATCCCAAAGGAACTCCATACAAACAAGCTTCATCCAAAGTCAGAAATCATGATCTTCATTGGTTATGAAAAAGGAACTAAAGGATATCACTTCTGGTCCCAAATCAGAAGAAAAGTTGTTATTTCTAACAATGCCACCTTTGATGAAAACTCTTTTCCTCACTGTCCTAAAGAGATAGTTGACAAACCACCTTTCCCTGAACAGAATGAAGAAAAATGTGACGTTCAAGATGGTAATTCCTTTGATGAAGATGACAACGGTCATCAGGATCACCCTCATGAGGATAATCAAAAACAAATTCCCAATCCGAGGCGATCACCTTCACCTGAAGTCCAGCCAGATCAGGAACCGCCTCAGGAAAATCCAAGACCAAATCCTCCACAACCTCAAAGGAGAGGTTATGTACCTCAACCTCCTAGACGAGAACCCTATCTACGACATGAACATCCTAGAGGACCAATTGTTTCTGATACTCGAAGAACAAATCGAGTTCCGAAACCTAAAATAAAACCTGATTCGATATACGGGAATAAAACTCCCGCTGAAATCGAAAGGGAATTACAAAAGGAAAGGGATTTCATTCATAAAATCTTCGATAAAGGAAAAGCTCCTCAAAAGGAATCGGAACCCACACCGAATGTTCCCTTCTTTATATCTGATTCATCAGATGAAGATGATAATATGGGTCAATCTTCTAAGGATCCTTTATCTCGAGAAGGAGATTCGTCAAGGATGCAAACAGACCAATTCTCGAATAAGTTTGCTTGTGACCTCCTTGCTAAAGCTTTCGGAGTGGAAGGATGTCCTAATCAATTTAAGGATATCAAGAAACTTCCCAAATTCGAACAAGAAGGTTGGTTAAAGGCAACTGACGATGAATATAACTCTTTAATAGAAAGAGGTGTCTGGGAACTTGTTGATAAACCACAAGGACGCAAGACCATTAAAGGAAGATGGGTCTTCAACGTTAAAAGCGATGGTCATAAAAAGGCTCGCTTTGTTGCCAAAGGATTTACTCAAATTCAAGGCCTTGATTTTGATGAAACATTTTCACCAGTTGCACGGTTTGAAACCGTCAGAACCATATTGGCTCTTGTAGCTTTGAAAGACTGGGACCTCGAGGCACTTGATGTCAAAACAGTTTCCTTTATGGAGAACTGGATGAAGAAATATATATGGAACAACCTGAAGGGTATGTTCAGAAAGGTCAGGAATCAAAAGTTTGTCATTTGAAGAAAGCGATCTATGGTTTAAAACAAGCCTCTCTTCAATGGAATAAAGAGTTGCATAAGTCCTTGTTAAAACTTGGATTTACTCGTTGCACATCTGACGCAGGAGTTTATTTTCTTATTCAAGGGAACACAATATTGGTTATCATCATTTATGTTGATGATGCCCTCTTCACTGGAAACAACAAGAAAATGTTGAAATCCAAGAAAGATGCCTTTATGAAGATCTGGGATTGTCGAGACTTAGGCAAAGCAAAAGAGTATCTGGGAATGCGTATCACTCGTGATCGCAAAAACCGAACTCTTACACTTGATCAAATTGCTTATGCTGAAAAAGTCATCGAACATTTTGGTATGGATAAGGCTAAGTCCGCAAGGACACCTTTACCAACAGGTTATAATCCAACCAAAATTGATACTGATCCTAATCCTGAACTTTGACAAAGATACCAATCAGTTATTGGATCATTACTCTACATAATGCTTGGAACAAGACCAGACCTAGCATTCGCAGTCATCAAAATGTCGCAGTTTTCTGCAAACCCATCGGAAGACCACTTTAAATGAGCTTTATATATTGTCAGATACTTGGCTTCAACCAAACATATGGCATTAAAGTTTGGTGGCAAATCCAACTTGGGATTTATTGCATTCTGTGATTTCGACTGGGCTATGGATCTTGAAACACGAAAATCCACAACAGGTTTCGTGATATTCCTTGCAAATGGACCTATATCTTGGGTCTGTCGTCTACCGAAGCAGAGTATAAAGCCATGTCTGAAACAGCGAGACAGATATCCTGGTTAAAATCACTTTTTAAAGAGATTGGGTTTGACATCCCAAAAGTCCCTTTATATGTTGATAACCAAGGAGCTATGTTTTTGGCAACAAATCCAGCTGTTGAAGCGCGTTCAAAACACATTGAACTCCCTGAACATTACATTTGGGAATGTGTTAACAATACTGAAAAGATTCAACTTTTCTATATCGAAACCACAAAACAACTTGCTGATATTTTCACCAAAAATCTGTCACCTGAAAGGTTTCAAACTCTACGTTCAGGTATAAAGATGATTTCTTTTGAGCATTCTTCATCATGAGGAGGAGTGTTGAAATCACGTTGATCAATCTAGATCGTTCTACTTCAGACTTCTTATCTAAAGGTCTAGAACATCACGTGATGATGACATGATTGCGATTACTCATAGCCGATAGGATCGCATACATCAGTA
>JBBPOB010000891.1:0-12186 GCA_038091275.1 Tylopilus subfusipes | reverse complement strand
TTCATGCAGCTTCGCTATGCTCTGTCATCTGCCAGCACTTGGTCCCTTGTAGACGACATGTTCGACACCCACAAATTCTATAATGCAATCATGGAGTGATTCAAGGCCACATCTATGGAGGAGGACTGCAAGTATGTAGAAGGCACAAGAACTCCCAAGTCCTGATTAGATAGTTGTCGATGTTGTATTCCCAACATAAATTTCATCCATCTGCAAATCTTGGTTTTCATCATAGTTGCTCATAGTTGCATAGTGGGCATAGTGTTCCATAGCAAATTCATAGTTGACTCATAGTACTCATAGTACTCACAGTGTCATAGTGTTCATAGACTGGACTAGTGCTATCAGAGTGTATTCATAGTAGTTACATAGTAGTCATAATGTCATGGTAATCTAACTAATCCTAATCCTCACTAATCCTCACTAATCCTGTAGTAAAAAGTGTGGTTAAAAGTGGACTAAAAGTGTACTCAAAGGATAGCAAAAGTGTAGTCAAAAGTGTAGTAAAAGTGTAGTAAAAGTGTAGTAAAAGTGTTGTAAAAGTGGACTAAAAGTGTGGTGAAAGTGTAGCAAAGTGTAGTAAAAGTGTAGTAAAAGTGGACTAAAAGTGTAGCAAAAGTGTAGCAAAAGTGTAGTGAAAGTGTGGTGAAAGTGTAGCAAAAGTGTAGTAAAGGTGTAGTAAAAGCGGACTTAAAAGTGTAGTACAACTACTCAAGGTCAGAGATGTAGTCATATATACGGAATGCTAGCAATACATTTGATTATGAGGCCACGACAAGAAGGATTGTGGTTTCGTCGACTTTTCTAATGGGGCTACTTAACAAGGCCTTATCAGGCTTTATCGGAAAACCTGAGTTTCCCTGATGTAGCTTAAAATCGCACTTCGTGTGATAGAATACTGGCATGACAGTTGAGCGCTGAGCGCCCGCCGCCGGCGCTAAAAAGAACTCCCTTGCATTGCCTTAAACCTCGTGGTAAGCTGTGGAGTTTCACAACGTGCTCAACATTGTCCCTCCCTCTATCCTTTCGCCACACACCTTTGCAAACACGCCGAGTCGATGACGCCCAGCTCGCACGGAAGTGTCATGTCACAGCCATCTGACAACGAACAGCCTCGGCCACAGCTGGTCGTCGCGGCGCATAAAGATGCGATTACAGAACTTGCGTATCTCCCTGACGGACGCCTTGTCAGTAGCTGCCGCGGAGGATTGGTGAAAGTCTGGAATATGGAGGACGGGAAGCAAGAAGGGACACCGATGGAGGTCGAGGTGGGCGGCGGCGGCGGCTGTCTCGCTGTCACTCGGGACGGCACCAAGATCATCAGGACTACAGGCGAGGATGGCCAGATCAAGGTGTTCGATGTCGAATCGCACAAACTTGTCAAGGAATGGACTCACCAGGACACGTTCCCCGTTATTGCCATATCCCCGGATGATTTACTCATTGCAGTGGCTGGTGATGCGAGCGTAGTTTTTCACGCTATGGAAGGGGAAGAGGTCGATGATGTCGACATGAAGATCGACGACTCGGGTGTCGAGTTTATCAAGTCCTTGTCTTTTTCTCCTGACGGCAGCAAACTCGCACTTGACATCTACAGCAGTAGGATCGTTGTGTATGACGTCAAGAATCGTACACTCATCCGAGTCCTTGGCCTGCTACAAGCCCACAGCAATGACGATTGTGATTCTTTGGTGTGGTCACGGGATGGCAGCAGGCTCTTCTCTGCCTCGCGCTTTGACCATTCAATTTACTGTTGGAATTCGGACACGGGGGAACAAATCGGACATTCATGGACAGGTCACAATGGCCGTATACGCTCCCTCTCCCTTTCCCCAGATGGCCGGATCCTTGCGAGCGCGTCCTGGGATAAAACAGTTCGCTTCTGGGATGCAACTTCCGGTCTTCCAATCGGACGACGTCTACGACATGATGAACGCGTCCTTGCAGTCTGTTTCTCTCCCTCCGGCGAATCCGTGGCATCTGCAGGACGTGGTGGAAAGATTTATTTATGGCAGGTACCTTGGTTGGCATCCGTCGAGACTTGGGTAGAGACGCCTATGAGATATACCTCAGTATTCATGCTCACCTCTCTCTATCTAACAGACGAACATCGCAAACTGCGGCGTGCCACACGACACCGTGCACTGCACGCAAGTACCCATCTTCCATCCATCCTCGCCGTACTCTTTGCACATTCCGGGCGTTGAACACAGGTCGGATTGCGATCTTGATGTAAGCAATTGCACCTCATCCCTTTTCACACGTTTACTCTTTCTTTTTCAAAGTCGTTTGCATCAGCTTATCCAATGACATTGTCAACCACAACACCACCCCATTCGTATTCTACTTCTCTACCTCAGGAGAAGCTACAATGCAGAGCGTCCACCTACGGGTATGTCACATCACTGCACCGTATTGCGGTCCGAGTCCTCTGATATCGTTGCTGGGTTCAGCAATATTAGTGAAAACGTCCCCCCTCCACCAGATCTGACTCCATATATCTTCAAAGCTGATGATCATTATGTTGCGGGGGGAGGCTTTGGTGACGTATACAGGTGTTGGTACAATGATGGGTCGCTGAAAGAGGTTCTAGTGTTGTATGACTTACATTCCCTTATATTTATCTTCGTTGCAGGTTGCAGTAAAGGCCTTCCGATTCCGGTTCGCAATAGATGCAGATGCAAGCGATAGATCTACCAAGGTAACCTGTCCGATTCAGAGCGGATGAATGAGATCTGAGCTGTCTCACAGATGCTCCATCGAGAGCTTGGAATTTGGAAAAGGCTCAATCACATCAATGTCGTTCCATTCTTGGGAATTGCGTATGGGTTTGGAATGCGTGGCGCAATGTCCTTGGTGTCGCTGTGGATGCTCAATGAATCTCTCCATCATTTCTTAGTCAAGTATGATGAGAAGCTGGATTTAGGACATCGACTCCGGTTTGTGCGTCCATGAACATCCAACACATCCATATCCTCTAATTCTATGGAACAGCTGCT
Source organism: Tylopilus subfusipes (assembly GCA_038091275.1). Classification (NCBI taxonomy): domain Eukaryota; kingdom Fungi; phylum Basidiomycota; class Agaricomycetes; order Boletales; family Boletaceae; genus Tylopilus; species Tylopilus subfusipes. The sequence continues at coordinate 9,187 of JBBPOB010000891.1, read as the reverse complement.
AGATATTGCCAATGGTTTGCACTACTGTGTGTCGCTATCGTCATTGCCAAATCTGCTTAAATAACACGCCCGCAGTACATTGTTTTCCAATCATCCATGGTGACCTGAACTGCGTATGTCAATGTAGAATCCTATCCTCTTTTTCTAACCAAAGGACAGAACAATGTACTTCTCGATGCAGATCATACTGCGCGCTTAGCTGATTTCGGATATGCTTCCTTGGTGGGGAACATTCCAGAGGCATTATCTTACCTGCAAAGATCGACTACACGACCTGGAGCATTGCGTTGGACTGCACCAGAGCAAGTTAATCCAGAAGAGGCATTCACTCGGACACCAAAGAGTGACGTATATTCCTTTGGTTGTATTGTTCTTCAGGGGAGTTAGTTTGACGTGATTGGCAGGTCCGTGCTGACATTTATGCAGGTGTTATCTGGGAAACAACCGTGGTCAGAGGTCCAGGAAGATATGGCCGTCGTTTTACAGTTGGGAAAGGGACACAAGCCTGGCCGGCCAGCCTCTCGAACAATCGATGACTCCCACTGGAATCTGATTCAAGGTTGTTGGTCGGCGATTGAAGAGCGACCTTCTGCGGAGGTGATAGTATCTACCATTGAACGGTTCCTGAGCCATTGCCCAGAGTCACCGCCTCTTCGCGACTTGCTCATATCATGTTCGAATCCTGACGATTCTCTCACGCCCACGCCTTCATTGGCACCTTTCAGCCAAGCTACCATGGAGGACTCAAGGAGAAATGTCGGCAGTGCGGTTCAAACATGGTATTATGCTGGCAATTCCAATCTTGCTCCCCCATCACGACCATATCGTGCTCCATCTGGAACGTGGGTACTTTGACATCCGGTGGTCACTCGTTCTTCAGTTATGCTGAACAAGAACATAGAATGGTTTCGCCATCTTATTTCTCCATCCCACTGGCAGGCAGAACTGCTAACAATTCATCAGCTTTCCAACCAGCTCCAACATTCTCTTTCTCGCAAGGTAAGTCGAGCTCCAATCTGAGAGTTGCCCGCTCACTGGTGATGACATCAGCACCATCCCATCCCGAATTTCCTCACTACACGAGAGGGCCATATGAAGAACGTACTCAAAACAGGCAGCGGCGCATGTAGGGTGTACAGAATGCGATGAGGATTGTCAATTCAGGCTCGTGAGGAATGTAATGGATGGTGATGCTTTCACTTCGTGTTATGATCATTATGTTATCCCCTGGCTATCTCTTTGAAATCCAAGTTCCATCAGTCGTCTTGAATGTCGTCGGTGACCCGTTAGTTCTGCCGCCTGCAGAAGCTGTGCTATGTAACAAGGTGTATGGCGCATAGCAAGCAGCGCGTATATCGAGGTGGGCAATAGCAAAACGGCCTTTGCAAATGTTCTATGAGGCACCTTGTCGATCGACGCTCAATGGCTCCCTCAGGCGACATCGGACCCCCTCTATATGACCAGAGTGAGCTAATGGACAATGGAAACTGGGACTTCAGACTCGCTGGGAGTATTAAGATTTATTTGCATCGAAATATGCTAACGCCTACTAGTAAGTAGCTATCTGGATGCTCACGATACACGAGCTCGATAACATGGAGTACGAGGTTCCATCCTGGCACTTTCCCAAGGCCCGTCTTCTGATGCGCTTGTCACGTTACTACTGCGAAGGGTATCAGCATCCGGCGTACCACTCCAAGCCCAAGAGTCGACACCGCCTGCATTTACACAGGATACATGGCCAACCACGATACCTGCTCCAAGAACACCTCGGCAGTCAGCTTGAACATGGAATCGTCCACCATCTCCGTTCGACACCCAACTCGCACACACTCCTCGCCTACCCTGTGAGAGAGCAAAAGCATTGAAACACGTCAACGAAAGGGTCCTAGAATGCAGAGCTTTACCTCTGCATCAGTTCATACTTCTCATGGTGAGACCTGCGATAATGTTCAGTGCAGTAGGCCCGACACCCTTGGCTAGGTTGAACCTCAAGGCAGTTCGCAAAGAGGAGCAGCCAACTGCTCGGGTTCGTCCTCAGAAACAGACACGAAAAGCGTGGTACAGTCTCCATGTCGACGTAAGAGTGTCGACCTCCGACAGCCCCCTTTCTTGTGTATGTCAAATCGGAGAAGAGCGGGCGACAAACACCAAATGCGTACCATCCATGCAACTCTCGTCAATGCCTTCAACCATTTTGAGTTCTAGGTCGATCTGAGCAACGCACACCGTGCGTCACCCATAGCAACGGAAAATGGCTCAGGCTCAGGATCTCGGAAACAACGTATTCAATACGTCGGATGCTTGCTAACGGACTGTCACCATACTGATGAGCGACGCGAGTGCACGCAGGTGAACATGCGAAATGGTGTCCCAGTCAACATGCAGAACATTGTCGGGGAAAACCTAGCGCATATATGAATCAGATGTATAAATGCGTTCGTCCCTCGCGCAGAGAGAACCGTTACTTACTGACATGACTTCCCGAAGAGCCTGTAGGGGCTAAGAGGGCGGTTACATGATGGCCTTGTATCCTCGTTATACTCAGGCCCAGATTGGAAACTTTCGCCGCCCCCGCCCCCCCCCCACCTTGGTGGTATCGACGAGCTCTGATGGGTTATACTGATTATCCCGTTGTTAAACCGCCAACAGAAAGGGAACCAGCATCAAATTTCGACAGTTCTCCTCAGCGACTGTAGGTTCACGACGATGTCTGGTTGAAAGCGTCGCCCGGGTAGTCTTGAAATTTCTTTGGTCAGGCTCCAGGCTCGGGAGCCTTGTCGATCGAGCCCACCACCTGGCAGCGTCTGCAGCAGGCTACTGCAAAGATTGAAACTCCCCGAGCCGGACACAAGCAATTTCTCGTTCGAAAATACGTGGATGGTAAGTTGAAGTATAGGCGAACGTGTTGGACGCTGATTTGGATATCAGCACGAATAATCGAATTTGCTACGATTCTACCCGCGTGACACTAAGCGGGGGTCAACGGGGGATCAACATGCCCCGCGTTGACCCCGGCTATCTCGTCTTTGCAACAGAATACCGTGATAACGACGTCCCCCCGATCACGCGTACAATGCCGCCTCCGACGTGCCTCGACCAAACCCATTCTTTTCACCCTCAACGAATGCGCGCGTACATTGTGCCATCGTGACAGACCTAAACGAGGGGAATCCATCGTCGTCAGTATTCCGCCACGAGGGGGTGGGATAAAACCAGGCGGATACGCACGCGCGCGAGATGGGGTCCGTTTGGTAAAAGTTGGAGATGGGCCTCTTGAACGCCTCGCCAGACACCTTGGCACCCGCCGTCGTGGCTGCGACCATCTTGAGACCTGCGAGCGCTGCGTCGATCGATGTCCGCTCCGTCATGTCGTACCGTACCAACGTGGGTGATATCTCCCACAGACGATCCCTCAGACTGAGCACGTCGTCGTAGGATAGTGGCGTGCCAACGATCTCGGAGAGGGCACTAGGTAAAGAGCGGTATGGTCAACAGAGCGTGGTAGGTCGTCGAGATCCAAGTACCCACCGAATGATCTTCCAGTCTTCTCGCGAGGCACCTGGTGGAGGCACCGCTGCATGCCCAAGTTGCGACCGTCCTTCCGTGTTCACCCAAGTCACAGATTTCTCCGTGTACGCGGCACCGGGCAAGCACACATCTGCAAGCGACGCACCTGAATCACCATGGTGACCTTGATACGAATGCGTCACGAGGGATCCATTTCGGGTCGACCTCATCGGCATTCAGGAGGTAGATGAACTTGGGCTTCGTCTTCGTCGCCTTCTTCGAGGGCACGAATCCGATTTTGTAGGCGGCGGGTCTAGATGCAACCTATGCCATATATCTCAATGAAGAGATTGACCCTAATGCAGCACATGGGACTTACCCGGTGAAGAACAGAGAAACCGTTCCATTCGGGGGTGATCAGAGTGTTCTTGTTCTTCTCTACGAATTTCGAAAGCGCGTTGTACACAGCGGCACCATCGGAGTGTTCTGAGATTCCACTTCCGACCATGATCAACAGTCTCCTCGCGGCCATGAATTTCGCAGCAAACCCTCCCTTGCCAGCGACAAAGTGAGTGCCTTGGCGTTCGCACCGAGGTAGTCGTAGCCTTACGTTGTTTCTACAGGTTCGCCAATCAGGCCTACCTCGAGACCTGTATGTAGCCAGCTCTTTCGGATACGCGAGTTTAGGACAGCAGCCTTATGACAAGGGTTGGTGCCAACAAGAAGAATCACGTCGGCACTCTATACCAGGGATCGTAGCATTGACGAGATAATTTGACCGCACATCGACCCTGTGAGGGGGTGGTACGTTACCATTCACTTGATCGAGAACCAGATTGTCGGAGCCCAACAGGTTGACAAACTCTTTGAGGGCGACGAGGGACTCCGTATCTGCCAAGTGTCCAGGGACACCCTGAATTTCGTCGCCCTTGGCACCCGACGCCGTCAACCCGTCTGCAATGCCTCTTCCCAGGTCGCTGGGACGAACCGGTCGCCTTCCTTGATCAAAGGTGTCGTCAAGCGTTGGAACTTGAGGCCATCGTGGGCATAACGGGTCTTGTCGCTGATCCACTCCTCGTTCACATCGTCGTTGGTACGCGGTTGTATGTGCATGACTTGCACGCCCCGAGAGTCGACAAGAATATTTGAGCCGACAGCGTCCAAAACGTCTATAGATTCCGTGTTCTTGAGTTCCCATGGGCGGGCGTGGAAAGCGTAAGGTTTGCTCGTCAAGGCACCGACGGGACAGAGGTCGATGATGTTGCCGGAGAGCTCTGAGTCCATCGTTTTCTCGACGTACATCCCGATCTGCATGTCGTTTCCGCGACCAGTTGTACCCAGATCCCCGACACCTGCGACCTCGTTCGCGAAACGGACGCAACGCGTACATTGGATACAGAGGTCTTTACGAGAGGTCCGAGATCCTTGTTCTCTACGGCGCGCTTTCCGGTGATTTCATGGAAATGCGTACGGTCGGAACCATAACGCATCGACTGGTCTTGTAGATCACATTCACCACCCTGATCGCAGATAGGACAATCTAGTGGGTGGTTGGCCAAGAGAAACTCCATGACGCCCTCGCTATGGAAATGTTAGAAGTGTAGAGCCAATGTTTCTCGCAAGACTCACCAAGCATTGTGGACAAGAGGTGTGTTGGTGAAAACCTTGGTACCAGGCATCGCCGGCATGGCGCTACATGATATCGTGAGTATGTACCAGACGAGAGGAAGTGGCATGGTCACCATGACACGACTGGTTTTGGTGACCACTCAACCTCCACCAGACAAATACTACATCGACAAACATCACTCGGAGTGCTCATTGTTGACAGAATTTAACTCACTGGTAATGAAGCTAACAAGACTTCACTAGCACCAGCACAGTCAGTGGGAATACTCACTGAGTGTTCTTCCAAAAGGGAGATACAGTCAATATGCTCATAATGCATAAAGTTGGTTCCTAATGGCTGTTAAGTGAGGCTAGTTTTTTTCTAGGTTTATGTCACCCTGAGTGTAGGCTTTATGCATTATGAGGCCATGCATTATGAGCATATCAACTGTAGTAAGAGTTGAGTAGTGAGTCCCAGTGAGAAATGGTGATATGGGGAAGCATGTGGGGCTATGCCGATGCAGTCTGTAGCTTTCCGTGTACATGCATACCAAATGGGCACTATCATAGATTTCGATTGCATGCCACTGTATGTACAAATGCTCGAGGATATGCCAATAGTGTCCATAGATTCGCATATGATCCCGCCCAGGTTGAAATGCTCATATGCATGGTATGCCATTCTAGCACCGGCTATGAGACAACACATATGCCAATCTATGGCAGTAGCGACCTGCCATACTGTCCACCTGCCCCCTTCCCGTCCCTGTCCCCATCCCCATCCCCCCTCCCTCATCTTGTCTCCCTCTCCACTCTGCTCCTCGCATTATTGTACTTGCTAAGCCATGTGCATTGGTAGAGCGGCAACCTTGCTGATTACTTCTGCTGTTCCATTCATCCAAACGCCATCCGAAACCTGTAGATAATACTATGTGTCAGATGAGAGTACGAGAGTTAACATAATATACGCACCAGCTTAGTGGCCTCGTCCCTGTATCTCTGCAAGAAACTAGATTAGTATTCAATGGATATGCTACTGCCAAAGAGGACATACCGCCTTTAGTTCCGCAGAGAGGGAATTGTAGTAGGTCGTGAATTCTTCTCGTGTTCCTCCAGACAATATCTGTTTGAGCCATCAATGCACACAAAGATTGCTGCAATGTCAATGTAAGAGATCCGAAGGCGAGGAAGATAATTGAAGTTACTGTCCTGTTTTCGCAGAAGAAGGTCTCCAGTTGGTTCCCTTCTTTGTGGCTGTGCTTCGTGCTCCTCCTGTAGTCATTTCGGTTGTGGCTGCAGTGGCCATAACATCTGTAACCGAGAATGATGTCAAGTATAATAGTGCACAGATAGTACTTACCTCGGGGTTTGTCGGTGTTGGCAATGACGCTGACTTGCTGTTCGGTTGCTTGATTCAGCTTCATGCTGGGCTCTGGTGGGGCTGCGGGTCGTTCCTCATGTGGTGTTTCACTTGAATTCACCATATTGGATTGTGTTGGGGTGGTCTGGTCAATGTTTGTCATCGCAGGAAGGTCATGATCCACAGAAAACCTGGCCAAAGACTCGAGCATCAGACCATAAAGCATACAGGACTAATTAAATCCTTACAGTGGGTTTTTTATGTGGACAACGGGGCGTGGTTCTCTGTCGGCTTGATGTATGGCCCCGGAAGAGACATCCACTGTTGATGAAAAGGTATAGTCAGCTAGGGTAACGCGGAAGTGCTTGACATGCCTAGAGGCTTGGAGGGCATCAAGCTAGAATTGATTGCTGCAGGTGGCAATAAGACGGATGAACTTGGAGGCGATGAGCTGGGGTTGATTGCTATGGGTGGTGACGAGACAGGTGAAGTTGACGAACTAGAAGATTCGGACGAGGGGCTGGGGTTGATTGTCACAGATGGTACGACAGGCGAGCTAGAAGACGAGGGGCTAGAGTTGAATGTTGCAGATGGTACAACAGGTGAGCTAGAAGACGAGGGGCTGGAGTTGAATGTTGCAGACAGTACGACAGGTGAACTTGGCAAGCTAGAAGCTGAAGAAGGCGAATTCATGCTGATTGCTATGGGTGGTGGTGAGACAGGTGAAGATGACGAGCAGGAGTTGGTGGGTGCGACTGGCGGCACACCAGACATGTCAGACATTGCTCGTGGGGAGCGCTGGTCATCATCGGCATCTGTGTAGCTCTGAGTAGACTTGGATGTTGTGTCTCCAGTTTTGAACCGCTTTGCAGTTGGTTCTGCTGTATTGATATCCGTGCTGTCAACGATATTGTTAGTATCTGCCTCCACCTTCATTCTGCGTTTGCTGCCAGAGGTAGCCTTGTCATCAGACTTGTTTGTAAACCACGTCTGCTTGTAGGATGCATAGTGTCGTTTCGCCAGCTTGTCAACCTTCCAGGCGTCTTCACATAGGTTCAACTCAGAGAATGACTTGACAATTTCGAAGCGAAAAGTCTTCTTGGCACCGAGGGGCATAGACTTCCATGTCATGCTCGCATCAATAAGCTTTCGTTTACGGAATTCGTGCCATAGATCACACATGTTCGAAAGAATGTTGGCGACTCTTGTCTCTGAAAGTAGTTGGCCATTAGTGTCCTCCAAAAATGAGTGGTTTGATGTCAAGGCTTGACCAGCGTCCGATTCTTTTCATTCATTCCATTTCTTCTCTGTCCAGAAACGGATGTGGGGGTAGTCGCTTGCCTTGAGCTTCGGAAGTGCTTCTGGCTGCAAGAAGTAGCTAGCCTCGCCTGCCGGTGTCTGCAATGTGACATCAATAGCTGCAGATGCTTCGTTTGATGTTGTGGATTGATTAAGTTGTGTGACAAGCAAATTATATGATTTTCTAAGAGGGAACAGACATTAGTGTGCTTACACTTTACTAACACTTACTCTATGGAGGCACGAGCAGCTTCTATGGCTGCATTTTCAATGCATAACCTTGTAACCATCTCTTCAAGTGCTTCAATCCATTGCTGTTGTGAGTGCTGGTGCTGTACGTGAATATATGCGCGTGAAAACTCTTCGTAGCAATGTTGAAGTAGATGTATCACTTACCTGATTTACATGAAAATTGGGGGCCCAATGCATTGGAAAAATGCCATTGTTGCTAATATTGGAGTACGAGGCTTGGAATTGTGATGGTGGCTGGAATTGTGATAACTGTGGTGGTACTTGTATTTGTGATGGTGGCTGGAATGGCGATGGTACTGTAGAGATTTGATCATCGAAGGAAGTTAAGCTCAGTGAGCTTTCGAGTGCCGGAGAAAGGGACATGATGGTGAAAAGATACAAGGGTACGGTGTACAGTATGTGCTTCGAGGTGGGAAATTCAAGCCACGAAAGTGTAATTAGCGGTGAGACTGTCAAAGAAGCTCTTGAAAGCAAATGGGCTCGGAAGCACATCAAATTGTCCGTCTAGATTGTATCTGTGCCTGTGTAATGTATAATACCTATTCATCCTCGTCATCCTTGTCGTCATCCTTGTCCCCAAACCGTGCAAGCTCCATACCACTCTTTTCCACGAGAAAATACCTGTTTTCTTCGTCGAGAGATAGTTTGTGTGGGATCATCACAACAACAGCTTGGATAGCAGATATTTGTATGATTGTGAGACTCTCTTCTCCCAGTTTCGTGCATGAGATGACCGTTCCAAACGATTCATGAAGAAGATGAGGATCTGGATCAGAGTAAAGCGTTACGAGGGCAATGTTTGTGAACAGCATGCGATCAGAGTTGTTAGCTACGGTGTCAGAATCATTGTTGACATCGACATTGGCTCTGTTGAGAAGGCGCATGAAGTATTGCACTTCAGCGATGTGCTGAATGCCATCTTGTACGATCTCCACCAATAATGTTAGAAAAAAAGTACTAGAACAGTAAAAATAATACCTTGACATTCCAAGCCATCCTGACATTCTCTGGTGCTTTTACGAGCTCCGTGAACTGTGAGCATGCTACCTGGCCATTTGGTAAGCGAAGCTGTGCCCGAGGACAAAGTTTTGGTGCTACTGTGCAGCCAAGGTAAGCTGCAACGACACATTGTTCATTGGTTGCAGCTTTGGTAGGGTA
>JBBPOB010000890.1:0-12202 GCA_038091275.1 Tylopilus subfusipes | reverse complement strand
TTAAGTTTACCCAACTACCAAGTCTCATTGGACTAGCCTTAGTCCTTCAAGAGATATTAATGAATCTCTAATCATTGATTTCATTACTACACTAGTTACAAACTGTAGATACAATTACTACTAAATCTTGTAGATGGCACAGCTTCAGAACTGTACAGCTTAATCACATGATCATTGCCTTGCTTTAGGTGCTGCCAAAATTGCCACTCAGGCACAGCATTAGTCATAATCATAATTCTCATAAGCCACAATCTTCCAGATTCAGCTAATTTAGACAAAGTGCTTGAATGCCTATGAGAATCTGCTTACCATGAATGGAAGTACAGTCATGCACAGTCTGCATGAGTTATTATGAGTCACAATGAGTCAGTATGAATCATATCTAATAATAGACTACAGAACCCTCCAATAGCAAATTGGACTCAAACTCTAAAGACTGTTTTGAAAGCCATCACAGCCACATGTAAAATAGCATATAAGGAGGGCAGATTTGCATGCAAGAGTTGGGATCCCCACCTCAGGTACATATCTAAAAAGGTCAATCCTCACATCAGACTCAAACAAAGAGTCCAGATAAGGGCAATTGCATAGCTTTTATATATATAGTAGTGAGTACTTAAGCAGAAAACCACTGTCAGATTAGGAAAACACAGCCTCTCCACAGAAAGGCACCCTGATTACATAATCAATGGTTACTAGGTAGCCACTACAGTAGAAAGGCAACTGTAACCTAGATAAATCAAGTCTAGGAATATCTAGTACCTGTTACTGATCTTGCATTGAATCAAGCACTCCAGTCAACCAATAAAGAGGTTATTATCTAAACCCTATTGTGTGTGAACTGAGTGACTTGTAAGGGAATTCCCACACTAAGACAACTAAGCCAATTAGTCAGCAAACTCTAGGCCAAGCCTATTGTTGAAATAGCTAGTAAGAATCATAAACTAGATCTGTACATTACAACAGCAGTAAATAGAGCTTTACCTTCAGTGTCAGATATTACTACATCTGGCAGCCTTTCCTAGTAAGCCAAGATCAGCTTACATAATATTCTCCTTTCTAGGCAAACCAAGCCAGAAAGCAATTTGTATTAGCTAGTTAAACATAACCTTCCTTGATGATTTCACTTCAATGGCTTGAATAGTTTGCATTAGGAATAAAAATGATGCACTAGTTGTGACCCATCATTTTCTGAAGTATATATCTACTCAATTTAATGCCACAGTCAAGGAATGGATGTCAGATGCAGGGGGAGAGTACAGGTCCAGAGCATTTGATGACTTGCTCAAAGGACTTGGGATTAGTGTTTACCAAAGTGCTCTCCATACTCCACAACAGAATGGTTATGCAGAATGATTAATGCACACCCTCTCAGACAAATCAGAAGCTATATGCCATGAGGCTCACATTCCCAATAATTGGTGGGAATTCTCAATTATGCATGCAATCCATGTGTATAACCATACACCCTTGCACCATCACAACTGGCACACCCCCTGTTACAATCTATCCCACTTGCTGCATCACCACTTCTTTCCTCAACATCCTTGTACTCCTCTGTCCTTGTCTTCTGCTCACACTGAACTCCCACTGGGGACTCTCTGTCCCTTCACTGACCTGAAGGCACTCCCTCCACTGAATGTTGGTGCCATCCTGCACCAATCCTTATCTCTGATGCTATCCCACATCCCCTATGCCTTCTGTCATGGTACTGTCCCACAATAACCTTTCCATAGCCTTGCCCTGGACTTACTCTCATTCTCACAATAGACTTACCATAGTCTTATCAGGGATTCCCAAGGACTTCTCTTCTTGATTCCTATAACTCAAGGCACATTTCTTCCTTGATCTTCCTTGTACTTCACCTGAGATCCCTTATCTCCACAGAAGCCATACACTTCCTGATCTCCACTGCTTCTCCTTTGATCCATGGCCCTTACCTGTGCCCTTTGCTCTATGATACTTTATATGGCCTTATGCCTATAGAGGACATTGGTCCATGCACACTACCAGACATTACTTATAGCTTAGTTCTCATGCTATGGCTCCTTGCTCTTGCCATACCTGCCCCCCCCTCAACACTAACCTGCTATCCACTATCCACTACCTCTCCGTGTCCACCTATATCTTAGCCTAGTCTATACACTCATTTTGCTAAGCCAATCCTCTGTCCATGCCTCCAACTAGCCAGTTCACCCAATGATGTCTTAACTGACAATCTATGTTGACACAAGATCACCAACTAGTGGCAAACCTAGCTCGGCACATGAGGAGACGAGTGTATTGATCTCTAAGCTCGATAGGTAATCTATGGATTACCTGAGCTATTCAGTAGCTACAGTATATAGTTCGAGCTAGAGATTAGGGGACAGATAGATCATCCTTTGCCCCCGGCCCTCACAAGGGCTCACCTCGTCTGATTCCTGAGTCTACGCCTCACCTCTCGCTCTCCATCGTCGTGCGACAAAGTAAACACGGCGTTCAATAGTCGTGGGAAGACATGCCCTGTCCGCTAATCAAAATAGAGACCGGAAACGAAGAAAGATAAAAAAAACTTCGAGAACGTCATGGTATAGATAAACAGGAACTCGCCGACGACGATGTTTTGACGTGACCGAAGGAAACTGTACGATGCTTTCCTTGCACTGCGAGTGTATTTTCACAGCACCAGGCACCCCCGGGATACCCGAGTCTGTTCAAGTCAGTGGAATGTAAATTGGCGTTGGTGGGCTCTGCCTCGTGGTAACGCTACGCGGGCAACGGTACTTTCTATAATCCTGTAGAGTACATTCCTCGTGGCCGGAACGAGGAAACAATACATTCATTCACGTACTCTATTATCTCAAGATCCCGATGAGATTCCACCCGCAAAAGTGATTAACCGTGGCCACCTCGAGGCTAGGTCTTGTGATTTTAGTCAAGGCGGCGACGAGCATTAATGGTGACTATCCTTTTCATTCCGGCCCTCCTGACTCCCCGTGTGACTTGATAGATTGGTGACTGACTGTACCGAGGAGACTCCAGACATTCCCATGGTATATTTATTCCTTTTTTGAGGCTGCGGGCCTTGGCGCGCGCTCGCTTGGTGTGATATGAAATCTATCTAATTCTACTTGTCATACCTCGCCTCTCTGAAGGCAGGCACCCGCTCATTAATGTGAGCTGCACCGCGTGTGGTACGTCACGTCCCCTGGAATTTCTACCTCCAACCACCCACTGCCAAGTGAAACGTTACGGAAGGGCAGTGAGCGCTCAGGACGTCGACCAACGTGTCTCACCATTCGGTTGTTTGTTTCATTCCGCTTTTCAATGCTGACCATATATACCAGTTGGATGCTTCGTGTGGGACGTACAAACCTTGACAGAAAACAATGTGGTTGAAAGTCTTGTAAACAACCCACCTCACCAACCTCGTGTGTTTGACGGCCTCGAGGCTGCGGGGCGATCAATTAACGATAGTACTATCGCGTACGGTAACTTCCTCAGTCGCGTTGGTTCGTCAGTCACACAAATGTCACAGATGGTCGCAGGGTGTCACACTTGAAGTATTCAGACTTTGGCGTGCGATGGACTAGTAAGTTGTAAGCTACGAGCTAGGAGAGTCATACGGGACACCTTAAAAAGGTCAAGAATCAGTCTTGAACCTCAGTGAGTCTAGATATCGTACGTCGTGAGCTCTTGCCACTGCAAGATCCGATGTGTAAACACTGTTTCCAAGGTCTTGTAGTGCCGCTTGGATCCGGGACTCATATGTTGGGTCTGAGGTTGCGCGGTATGTTCCCCAGTGTCGGCCGCTTTCACCGTTCGCTGCGAAGGCAAAGCAGCCTCATCCCGGTGATCCGGTGGTGAGGACTTGCAATGGCTCAGCATCTGCTCGGCAGGCTGAATGGACTTCAGAGTCAGCTTAAACTCAGCCGCGGCACCATTCAGCAGGTGACATGAGAGTGACGATTCAGCATGACAACCCACCTTTTGCTATCTCGGTCATTCCTGTTCCAAATTTGCTCGTTCGAGTTTGGAAAGCATTAGAATCGATAATAGATGCTATGAAGTAGTGTGGACCCCAAAAGTTATCGTAGAATTATGTGTTTACAGAAAGCGACGAATCAAGGTGACTGACGAAGTTACCGTACGCGATAGTAGTATGTACAAGAAGTTCTCATGGAGTCGGGACCCTAGGTTTTGCCAAGCTTTTGGTTCCCCGAAGTGTAGGAATTATGAATTATGAGAACTTCTACTGTATAGCCTTTGTCTCTCCATTCCGCAGATGCTGAAATGACGCAAGTCTAACATATTCAATGTATGTAAGTCGACTCTCTCCTAACACATACCCTGCATAACGCATACTCCCCCGTAACCCATAGCATTTCTGGTTTCCCAAACCGCCTTGGTTCACCATACGACCTCCTTGATAACACATACTCCCTAATAACACATGCTCCTGGGCTTCTCCTGAGAGGTATGCGTTAGGAGGGAGTCGACTGGTACTATGTAATATGAACCTTACATAAGCTTAAGCTCCAGGCAGTGTGTTCAATTACATTATCGCCAGGTTATCAAATGTTATTCGGCAGATATAACAGGTCTCTTTCTCATTTCAAGTCGAGCACTCATCGCTAGATCGGAATTCAGATCAACACGGATGTTAGAGTGCATGACTGGAGAGCTTCCATTGCGGCGGCCGTATCCGGTGATTCCGCCAAATCTGATTGGAATCATCTAAGGTGGGTCTTCCAGACTTGGGAAATGAACCTACACGTTGTGCTTGCCAAGTTGTTGCCTTTCAAGTTTCATTTCTGTAACACTTTATAAAGTATGCAGGGAGGAATTATCATTCAAAGATTTTTGACGATGTCCTTCGCTCAGCAATACGCACCAAACCCGTAGTATGTGTACCCCTCTGACACTCCTCCCACAGCACTGATTCGTTTGCAGTCCGAGCACTCAGCTCTTCATACACCCTCTACCCGGGCCTCCTCCTGCCCAGACCACCTGTCGCTGGGTGACCGAACATGGTCACGCCTGTGGTGCAACCCTCCACATGGACCGCAACATCGTATCTACGCACCTCCGCGATGAGCACGCTCTCGGGGGAGAAAGTAGAGCACTAGCTGCATGTTTATGGTGGCCCTACCGTTCCAGACCCATCCAACACCAGAGCCTGATTCGCCACATTTTATCAGTCCATTTAGGGCTGTTGAGGTGGACCTGCCCTCTGTGTCTGAGGACGTTTGCGCGGAGAGGGACGGCGCACAACTGTCAAGTTGCTGAGGAACCATTTACGCAAGCTTGAAGGTACGATCTCCCAGCATATCTCATTCTTTCCTCGTGGTGAGCAAAAGTCCAGGTATCCGGAGGCCAGAGAAATGGTGAGTATCGAAGGAGTGCTATCATTGGGGCAGGTCCCACTTTGCGCACGTGTTGATCACTGTGACACTGTCCATCCAATATCTATCGCAACGGAGATTCACAGGAAGGATCTTGGTATTTATTGGATTGTAACAAAGTGTGTAATTTAGTCTGATGTCGTCAGATAAGTGGCGATGTCCGCTTTATATTCCGAGGTGTATATAGTGTCGTTGGCGTCATTAACTCGCATACGCTGCCCGGGCCGCCAAAGGCTCTGCACTCATTAACGACGCACTGCTGGTCCGGATAAAGATATTTGCCATTAGTACTTGGAATCACCTCGAGTGTGGCAGACGATTTGTCGCAGGGGTGTCATAGCCATGCTCTTCACTATCCAAAAAGAGTACAAGGCGGTTGCCTTCCGTTCAAGGTCCAAGATGGATGACAATCAGCAGTGCTAAGTTTAAGGCGGTGGCTCAGCGCAGCTAAGTAAACCTAACTTGCATTGGCAAGGCAAGCTAGGGTTCGCGCTGAAAGCGCGGGCACTTGAAATGTGTCACCTGCCTCCACTACCTACTGGCGCCGGCGTCGTAGTATTGTCTGTTTGCGTCGTTCATTTGGTAAATCCAGTTGATATATTGTCTCCATCCGTCGAAATGCATTTACAGGCGGGTACATGGAGGTGGCAGTTGTATGTCAGAGAGTTGGTAGATGGATCGAGCTAGACGGAGCTTCGTCCACTGCTTTTTCACCATTTGCCTCTGGTGGGAGTGACTGTGCACAATCCGAGAGCGCGTGGCACGAGTATTTTGGCGTTCTGAACAAAGGAGACTCGGATGTGATGGAATATGGAATACGGCACGGGACATGCCGCGACACGACATGTCAATGTGACTTCCCGAGTGGCTGCGAGGTGAAAGAAAGCGAGTAGGTGGGTGGCGACGGGAGTGGGCTAGGAATGATATTGGGGTTCAGTACCGTGCCCTGTTACTGAAAATTTCGTCCAATTTGGCAGAAGGGAAGACTGGAAATCCCATAATCAAGATCAGGTGAACGTGCATAGGAAAGTGAAACCAACAAGGCAGAAAAAAATCGAACATTGCACTCACGCGTCTTGCAAAGCGCGAGCGCTGCGGCGTAGAGCGAACATGATTCAGACGACTAGACTCCGAGTCGTGCACCACAAAACGTCCCCGCAATCTCCTCAGTAGTTTGTGATCATAATCCACTTCGCCCGGATGACAAAACAGAACCCAACGAACTGCATCGCTGACGCGAGGTAAACCGCCTAGTCCGGATCCGACCATCTGGCAAATTTAGGTTCTTCGGATCGTACCATGATGTGCTCAATTGTGAATTGTGCGTCATGGGGACCAATATGAATTGGAACAAATAGCTTCTCGTCCAGGAAAGCACAGTTTCGACGTTTTTTTCGGGGTTTGATCCGATCGGACATCCACCCATCAACGGAGGATATGCCAGGCACGCAAAGTGCAGGCAACGTCTGAGTCAGTGGGGCATAAACCTATCGAGTGTGTAGCAATGAGCTGACCGGTCGATCACAGCCGGTCATAAAAACATTGCCAACTTCTAGAACGTTGGCAGGCAATCGCCTCGCCACGAAGCTTCACGGAAAAGGTAAATCCGATGATTCGGGTAGATCATGCCAGTCGCAGCCAGTGGCCAACGGCGACTTGGAACGCTTTTGGGGGCTCCACTTCCCTGCTGGGTTTCATGGTCTCCACGGCGGAGGCTATGTTCTTCCTGTGTGTTAGTTTATAGGCTGGGTGAAGGGCAGTGGAAGTGAGACGGACTTTGAGGCGGATCGAGCGGGTGGAATGGGACAGCCTCGTCCACAGCCTTCCATGGTTGGTAGGCAACTTACAGTCATTGGGAATGCGAGCTTTTTTCTCCGATCAAGCTGGAGAGCATAAGGGCAAAAAAATGTCTTATGGAATGAAACAACATCAGACACGGTCTGGACTATCTCAATGTAGTGAATGCAAAATTACAACTAATTTAGGTATCAACACTCCTCCTCATATCGACAATTTCTGGCTCGAAAAGAGGGTTTTCAAGCCTCCTGCCACAGCAAGGCAAACGTTGTATTGCTACCGCGACGTTTGGCTGTATGCTGACTAAACACGTATGTAGGCACGTAACAGTGAAGGGGGGTTATTCAGACATACCAAGCAAAGGACCCCCGTAGGATTTTGTTACTCGGATAAGACAACGTTTTGCATCCTCAGACTTTCGTTCCCAACGCTCTGAGTACTGAGAGCGTGCAAGCGCGGGTTTTTGGCCAAATCATTTACCTCCGACTCCAAGCTTTCAACACAACCGTCAAACGCTGCCAACTGTCACCCATAGGATCTAGATCTGTAGCAGGTACGGGAACTTAAAACCTTGTCTCGGGGGGGGAGACTGATGAAGGGTCGTATCACGGTCGCTCCACCTCACCGCCGCTGAAGTGCCGCAAATCCAACACATCCCATCTATATTAAACCTCCTGGCGCGTGGCCAGCGGTGTGTGTCCACCAAATGCGTTTTCGCAAGGGACGCGTCCGCTTTAGCTCCGAGTTTGCGCCGTAGCGCGCCGACAGACCTCTCCACACACAACGAACCTTGGGCCAAGTCTAAGGGCTTGTAGAGGACCGTCCAAAATGGTGCCTCGTTCCCAAACACTTGTCGACACTCGTCACTTCGTTATCGCTTTCGTGACCCACTTTGGTCTACATCTGCACCGTGGCCTTAGACTTAATGCACAGGGTATCATACATGTGTGAGTAATCCAAGGAATACTTTTTAGCTTTTTTTTTTCCGATTCACATATTCACACACGCATGACGAAGCTCTTTAGCCCCATCGGGTGGAGCCTGCCAGTGATTGCATTGTTCTCTCTATGGACACTGGTAACCGACAAACAAGCCCGCAAGAATCCGCGAAAAACACAAGGACGTTTCAGCCGCATCACGGCCATGTGGCTGGCTGGATTCATGAAGCTCGGACTCTTACTAAACATGCAATTCATACTGGACATCCTTACATTCTGACACCACAGTACCTCTGACCGACAGAGAGATTCGGACGATCGGGAAGTCACTTCTCTCTCGATCATTGTTTAAACAATAAAGCCCCCTCTTGTGCTGTTTGAACCCCACGCTCCGAGCCGCCCAGTTACTGCGATGTTTGCCGGAGTACCTTATTCTTCAGGCCGAGCGCTGAGGGTTGATCCGAACTTAGCTTGCCACGGACGTCAGGTACGATCGGAGATCTTCCGTTGTGGCTCAGGCTCCCAGGGACCTCAATCGGAAGCTTCACCCACGTGTGATTTGGTGATGAGTTTTGTGAGAAGTACTCCGTTGATGAGTAAGTTACATGTCCATTTGCCAACTTGTTGGCTTTATAGCGTTGGCAGAGACCTTTAAAAACCTGCCTTGAAAAATAGCAGACCTGTCCAGAGGTCCTCAAAGATGTCATACACGCAGCAAAATGGAGCAAACCCGTAGTATGTGTGCGCCTCTGACTCTCCCCAAAGGTGCTGATCCATCTTCAGCTTCAGCAATGAGCTCCTTATGCACCTCCTTGGCATTCCACTTGCCGAGACAACCTGTGGCTGGGTGACCGAACACGGCCACCCATGTGGTGCAACCCTCCTCATGGACCGCGACATCGTCTCGACGCACCTCCGCAACGATCACGCGCTCGGGGGGGAGAGCAAAGAGCTGGTGACGTGTTTCTGGTGGTCATGCCAGTCGCGGCCCATTCAGCGCCAGAGCATGATCCGACACGTCTTGTCGGTTCATCTCCAGCTGCTGAGGTGGACGTGTCCTTTGTGTTTGAGAACGTTTGCGCGGAGGTGGACGAAGCACGACTGTCACCCCGCTGGTCAGCTGTTTCCGCACGCTTGAAAGGACGATCATATCCGCTATTTTTTTACCGCTTTCTTCATGATAAACTAAAAAAAAAAAGCCAAATATCGGGGGAGCTAGAGAAGAAGTAGATCAATGGCCAGCATCGAAGGAATGGGATCATACTCCCAGGTCCCACTTTGCACCGGCGTGTTGATCACTGTACATTTAATGTCTGTTTTGCGATGGAATTTTTGATTTCATGACGGATTGTTTGATTTCGCGACGTTTATACACGAATGGAGTCTACTAAAATGTATTTAATATTCAATGGGCATGCGCGTTTCGTCGTGGCTTCGAGGTCGTATTTGCACAGGCTAGCGAAAACGACTCCCTTGGACGGATCGAAGGGGGCCTTACAAATGTATTAGCATACTTGTTACACGTGAGTGGTCCATACGGAAAAAAGAGGAAGTTGAAGGAGGAGTAAAGAAAGGAAAGCCAAGGAGGTGGTACGTGCCCGTATATGCGGCACGTTAAAAGGCCTGTAATCTCGCGCCCTGAAACGCAATGCGAGTCGCTATGTGGGCCTTTAGCTTTGCGTCTCTCGGAATTTCAGGAGGGCCAGTTGAAGAAATGAGTGTTTCCGCCGTTCGTCAAAAGTCCAACGCCCGGCTGCCTAGATGAGGCAAGGTGAGATTCCTCGGGGCGCGAGCATGGTGGCCCCTCTTTGTAATGTTTGGCGAATTGGTCGGGAAAGATACCGCGGAAGCGTCGCGTGAAACGGACCGTGTGGATACCTCCCTGGTCAACGTGAGCTAGAGCTCGGGTGCGTGGGGAAGCTGTGTCCCGCGATTGTACAACAGGGGGTCCAGATCATTATGAATTGGGTATATGACGATGAGGTTTCCACAACTTATGCGGGACGTTTCGTGGCTCGGGAGATAGAATGTGTAACAGGAGTCATGTCGTTGTACTGAGCGGCGGGAGGAGAGCTTGCTGTAAGACTGACGCTGTGGGGCATACAGCTACTCTGGCTCGGCGAGTCGCGAGAGCGCGTAAAAGCCGGTGAAGATGATTTCAAGGTGTCGTAAGGGGCGTCATTCCCATGCTCTCCACTACCCGAAAAGAGTACAAGGTAGTACCCATGTCAGCTCAACGTCCGAGATGTCATCGTCAATGAGCAGGTCTTCATGGAGAATGTCCCCTAGGAGGGCATCTGCCACTCGCCGAGCGAGGGATTCCAGTACCTTCGGTGAAACGGTTTGCTTGGTTTAGCTAGTAGCCGACCGTAGCTGATGGTCAGGACCAGTCAGAACCACCGCCCTGTCCTTCTGGAGGAGTACTTTATGACGTTACCGCTTGACGCTCTTTCGTAGGCCTATCCTCCAATCAGAGCTCTCAAAAGTCGATATAAAAAAAAGGCAATAAAGGGCCATACAAAAAAGTTTTTTCTCGCAGAACTGACAGTCAGAACCACCACCCAGTCCGGTGAAGACGGGAAGTCGAAAGTGATGGCTGAATGGAGCCTACACGAAAAGGGTAATCCGTGTTGGTGGGATTTATGGCGATTTCAGGGTTCGAGATGCGGGTGCGGATGGATCGTAATGCTTTCCCCCGACTTGTCGCACTGGCGCCATTAGTGCTGATTATTTGCGCCACGTGTTGGTGATTCAATCGTCGCGACGATATGTCGTCGGCGTGCGAATCGTGCCGTATGCCTCTTGCGGGGGATTGACTGCGCCGTCGTCGAGTGCGTTTACGTTCTGAGTGGTGGACGTAATGGAAGGAAGCACGGGACATGCCGTGGAACGATACCTGGGTTTGCGTGAGTCCTTGACTGCGCGAGTGGCTGCGAGGTGAAGGAACGCGAGGAAAAGAGTAAGGGTGACGAGAGCACGCCGAGACTCATCAAGGTTCAGTCACCGGGCACTTTTCGTCCAGTTCGAGTCCATCAGACGTCATGGCGCACCAATGGCAGACCACCGGCAGTCCGAGTATCACAACCAAGCCGGAAAGAAAAAAAGGGGGGAAGAAAAAAAAAGGATAACACGCGTGATAGACTCACCCGTCTGGTGTGGCGCGAGCGCTACGCCACATGGCGGATAAGCCTGCGTCGTGTTCTCGTGAACATGATCTCCGTGATCTCCACGGTAGTCCATTCGGATGACAAAGAGACCCTAACAAACGGCGCCCGCTGATGCGCCTCTTTTTAGCTTCATATCCGACGTGCGTCCGATCGGTTGAGAGATCACAAATTTGGTTCAACGAGATCGCGCCAGCGTTGGATTGTGAAGTGGTCGTCGGGGGAGCAAGCGCGGGCCGGAGCAACTGAGTCCCGAGGAATAATTTTTTCGATGTTGATGCAGGGCCTGATCCGTTGGAACCATCTGATGAACCACCGGCGGTAGCGATGGGGCAGTTGGAAGCCACCGGGTGTTCAAACGTTCATGTTGGGGTCATGAGGGATCAGCGTGGCGGGGACAATGAAATGGGGGGGGTTATCTAGACATTCTGAGAAAAGGACCCGCCGTGGGTAGCGTCGATAAGGCGAAGATGGAAGCGAATTGGATGCCCTCAACCCGGGTTGAACTCGAACCAGCATGCCCAACGACGAGGCAGACGCACTTGTGACCTCCAACGATCCCCTCCACGTACGTCTGTCCCACGGAAAAAAAAAAGTGAACTAATGACGCTGAGATCGTGTCGATACATGGCAGCCTGCGAATCTTATTCCAGAACTGTGTGCTGGGTTTTATCGGCTCGGGTGGGTCACTGGAACTGGAGGTGGGATCTGTATTCGCGTTGGGTGGGTCTTCTTCGATATGCACGTTTTTCTGATGTGGAGTCACTGATTCTGATCTTCCCTGCTTGGGTTTTAGGGGCAAGGTCTGGATCGCCCCATCGGCCGTGCAGAAAGAGCGAATCGAACCTTTGCACATGTTCGTCCTACCGTACCCGCAACCCAAACCCTCTCCACACGCCGATCGCATCTTTCTCCG
>JBBPOB010000889.1:0-12202 GCA_038091275.1 Tylopilus subfusipes | reverse complement strand
AATAGTGTCAACAATAAACTCAGATGAAAAAGACCCAGTCAGCCATGGCAGTCTTGGACTGCCACATCAGCAGTGTCAACAATAAACTTGGATAATAAAGACCTAGTCAGATATGGCAGTCTTGGACTGCCATGTCAATAGTGTCAACAATAAACTCAGATAAAAAAGACCCATCAGCCTTGGCAGTCTTGGACTGCCACATCAGCAGTGTCAACAATAAACATGGATAATAAAGACCCAGTCAGACCATGACATACTGTAACACTGTGACATAACTGTGGTGCAGCTGTACAGTGCCATACAGTTACTTGACAATTTGCTGATGGGCCTAGATGTTCGTAATGTGTTTATAGTGTGTTTGTAGTATGTTTGTAGTGTTGGAGATAGAAAATGAACTTCAGTTCATAGTTAGACACCTTAGCTGGTTTTCCAACCACTGAGGCACTTATTACTATAGAGGTACCTACAGTACTAACTACATATGTATACAGTACTTATTATTCAATACATAGATGTTTGTAGTATGTTGCTAATATGTTTGTAATGCTTTGACACTCCTCTCTCACTTGCCTATCTTGTCAGATCAATTTGAGATTTCATCTTGGGTGCTATCTATTGTTACTCACATTCTTTATGGTTTCGCCATCCAAAGACTTGCTATTTATTTGGAATCAGCGATTCCACACACCCCTTCTACCCCATGCATTGATAGATCAATTTGAGACTTCATTTAAATTACTATCTATTATTCTTTCCATTCTCTACAATGTCCTAGAGCCATATTCAAATTATTATATATAATATATAAGGACTAGGTATTTATTTGGAACAGTTCTTTGACACCCCCCTCTGACTTGCCTACTTTGTCAGATCAATTCAAGATTTCATATGAAGTATTGACTATCACTTATTCCATCCTCTATAATATTATCTAAATACATTCAAATTATCACATCATGACTGGCTATTTGCTTGGGACCAGTTCTTTGAAGCCTCCCTCTAACTTGCCTATCAATTCCAGATTTCATCTGAAGTGCTGTTTATCCTTGTCCCATCCTCTATGGTCATAAAATCTCATTCAAAGCATCATATAAGACTGGCCATTTATTTGGGGACAATTCTTTGACATCCCCCTCTTACATGCCTACCTTGTTAGATCAATTCTGGATTTCATCTGGAATGCTATTGTCCTAGGACCTCATGCAAATCATTATAGAATGACTGGCTATTTATTTGGGACCAATTCTTTGACATCCTCCTTTGACACTACTTTGTCAAATCAATCCAGGATTTCATCTGAAGTGCTACCTATCATTCCTACCAACATGCACAATGTCCTAGTAACAGATTGACAGCATCATATAATGACTAGCTATTTATTTAGGGCTGGTTCCTTGATACCCCCTTCTAACTTGTCTATCTTGTCAGATCAATTCAGGATTCCATCTCAAGTACTATTCATTGTTCTTTTTCATCCTCTATAAGGTCCTAGAATCCAATGCAAATCACCATATATTTATTTGGGACTGGTTCTTAGACACAGCCCTCTGACATGCCTACCCTGTTAGATCAAATTGAGTTTCCATTTGAGGTGTTGTCTATCACCTGTCCCATCCTCTGCAATGTCTCCAAAACTCACACAAAGCATCATATAATGACTGGCTATTTATTTGGGACCAGTTCTTTGACACCCCCCTTTGACATGCCTATCCTATTAGATCAATTCAGGTTTTCATCTAAGGTGTTGTCTATCACTCATTCCATCCTCTACAATGTCTGCATAACTCACACAGAGCATCACATAGCAACTGGCTATTTATTTGGAACCAGTTCTTTGACACCCCCCTCTGGCATGCCTATCCTGTTGGATCAATTTGAGTCTTCGTCTGTGGTCTTTTCTATTACTTGTCCCATCATCTACAACATCTTCATAACTCACACAAAGCATCATATAGTGACTGGTTATTTATTTGGGACCAGTTCTTTGATAGCCCCCTCTGATATGTCTACCCTGTTAGATCAATTCATGTTTTCATCTGGAGTGTTGTCTATTGCTTGTCCCATCCTCTGCAATGTCACCACAACTCACACAAAGCATTATACAATGACTGGCTATTTATTTGGGGCCTGTTCTTTGACACCCCCCTCTGACATGCCTACTCTGTTAGATCAATTTGAGTTTTCATCTGGGGTATTGTCTATCACTAATTCCACCCTCTACCATGTCTGCACAACCCACACAAGGCATCATATAGCAACTGGCTATTTATTTGGAACCAGTTCTGAAACACCCCCCTCTGACATGTCTGTTATGTCGTTGGACGTATACTACCTCTAAAGACGAGGACTAGGTATGCTTGCCCGAGTAGGGTAGTTTCCGTGTTCAAGTCCCCGTTCAAGGAGACTAAGTTTATGACGAGGATTGCGTCGAGGAGAGAACCCTCGATGCCGCGAGTTGCGATGCGTGTAATCGCCTGAGCGTCGTTGATTAAGGAATCGACGAGCTGAGTGAACCCCGAAGCCAGTGCTTCGGTTAGAATGTCGCCTTCGTAATGAGGTCGACCAGGGAAGTCTTTAGACTGAGTCAATGTAAGTTGCTCAGGACACAGCAAGGTCGAGTTACGAGCGGGAGGAGGTTATAGATTCAAGTGTGACCAAGATTCGAAGTAGAGGCTAGTATATTCGAGAGAACTAGCGTAAGGAACACACGTACTAGTCGCTCAGTTTAAATAACAGTAGACTCGGCGCACGGACCAAGATAAAAAGGGAGATCAGGAAATCGTACGATATACGAAGGCCAATCAAAAGTCAAAGGTCATATCGTACGATTTTAACGAACCAATGAGAAAGGATGAATGAAAAGTCGTACCACTCGTATGAACTTCCAATAGGAATGTGAGATCCTGTATCCAAAAGGGAATCAGGATTAGTAATACATGTCAAGGAAAGACAAGACAGCGAGTCGTATTACAAGGAAGAAAGAGAAATCGTAACAATGTCTACTCTATTAGATCAATTTGAGTTTCCATCTGGGGTGTTGTCTATCACTTTCCCCATTCTGTACAATATCTCTACAACTTACACAAAGCATCATATAACAACTGGCGATTTATTTGGGACCAGCTCTTTGACACCCCCTCTGATATGCCTACTCTGTTAGATCAATTTGAGTTTTTGTCTGGGTGTTGTCTATCACTCATTTCATCCTTTACAATGTCTGCACAGCTCACACAGAGTATCATATAGTGACTAGTTATTTATTTGGGACCAGTTCTTTGACACCCCCCTCTGACATGCCTACTCTGTCAGATCAATTCAAATTTTCATATGGGATGTTTTCTATCACTCATCCCACCTTCTACAATGTCTATACAACTCACATAAAGCATCACATAGTGACTGGCTATTTATTTGGAAACCTATTCTTTAACACCCCCCTCTGACATGCCTATCCTGTCAGATCAATTTGAGTTTTCATTTGGGGTGTTCTCTATTACTTGTTCCACCCTGTACCATGTCTGTACAACTCACATAAGGCATCATATAGCATCTGGCTATTTATTTGGAACCAGTTCTGAAACACCCCCCTCTGACATGCCTACTCTGTCAGATCAATTCGAGTTTTCATCTGGGATGTTTTCTATTGCTCATCCCACCTTCTACAATGTCTGTACAATGCTCACAAAGCATCACATAGTGACTGGCTATTTATTTGGAACCAGCTCTTTGACACCACCCTCTAACATGCCTACCCTGTCAGATCAATTCAGGTTTTCATCTGGGGTGTTGTCTATTACTCATCCCATCCTGTACCATATCTGTACAACTCACACAAGGCATCATATAGCATCTGGCTATTTATTTGGAACCAGTTCTGAAACACCCCCCTCTGACATGCCTACTCTGTCAGATCAATTCAAGTTTTCATCTGGAATGTTTTCTAACACTCATCCCACCCTGTACCATGTCTGCACAACTCATATGAGGCATCATATCAGGACTGGCTATTTATTTGGGACCAGTTCTTTGACACCCCTCTCTGACACCCCTACCTTGTCAGATCAATTTGAGTTTTCATCTTGAGTGCTATCTATTATTGTTCCCATATTGCTTAACATGTTTCAGACTAGCTTCAGACATCATTTGACTGCTGGATAATTATTTTGTGCTTGTGACTTGACATTCTTCTTCTCCCACTCTATATTACATACTTTATCAATTCAGGAATCACATTTGAGAGCTGTAGAAGAGTTTCCCTGAGGGCTTTCAGGGTCTGGGAATCCATTGGGACCATTTCTGAAAGCCTCCAGAATTTTTCTGAGGGTGTGACCATGTCACCCCCCTTCTTCCCTTGTTGTTGCTCTCAGAGATTTTCCTGACCACGAAACATTTAGAAATTTTTGTAGGCCCTTCTTATATGTTCTACCAACATATGGAAACCATTTTCTTGCCCAGATTTCATTTTGAATTTTAATTATTAACTCCCAGACAGGTATATAGTGTTTTTTGATAATGGAATTCATTCTCATGAATAATTGCCGCATTTCCGGTAGCTTCGCAAATGCATGGTATTCTATGATTCTTGTTTGCTATATTGTGTGACTCATTCATTGGTTGGGTTTAATTGTACCCAGTTGTCTGTTATCCAACTACATGGTGTGATACTACAGTATCTATCACATATGCATACAAATCAAAAACGGAGAAAATACATTGCTGTTACTGGATGAGCAGATATTATACATGCACATTTAGATAATACAATGAGTATTTCCCCCTCTTTGTTGACAACTTGGCCTCAATCTCTCTACTATTTCAATTGATGTGGTTTAGTCTTGCACTTCCAATACTGATGAATATATGTAATAACATGTTTTATGTACCCCCTTGTGTATGTCTGTATTTTCCACAAATGTGTTTCTGATAAATTATGCAATATATACTCTCACACCAGACTCCATCTAACCATTGGTTATTCCAATTGGTGCAGCTATGGAATCCATTCACATTAATAACTGCCACATTTCTGGTGGCTTCGGAAATGTGTGGTATCCTCTGGTTATTATTTGCTATGTTGCACCTAGTTGCCTGTTATCTGACTCCACAATGTGATAGTAGAGTATATGCCACTGATGGATTTAAATTAGAAATGCAGAACTATACATTGCTGGTACTAAGCAAGCAGACAATACATGCACATTTAAACAATACAATTGCTATTTACCCACCTTGTTGACAACTTGACATCAATCTCTCTACCATTTCAAGTGATGAGGTTTGGTCTTGTACTTCTGATACTGGTGGATATGGCTTACTACCACTGGTACAGAGCTGGTATTCATCTTTGGATATGAGTGATTCGAGTGTCCCACATTTCCACACCTGGCGGTTGTGCGGGAAAGTGTCTAAACTGTCTAAGCAAACACAGACCTAAACCTCACTGAATTAGATTAGGGTCCCTTAAATGAGCTGACAGCTTGGTGATTCTTCAAAAACATAAGGCTGATCATCTCCTTCAGTGGTTCTCCATCCTTAAGCATTTCCTCATCCTCTTCTTCCTGACTTCATGTGACAAGCGCTTTGGTCTCTGGATGAAGATGAGCATGTGGCAGGGCAACAAGCAGGTATTCTTACACAGGCTTCTTCCAACCCCTCCCCTGTTGTTTCGGTTGGGCATCCAAGAGAGTAGCATATTGAGGATCACATGGCTTCTACAAATGCAACAGATGAACAGATACTGAGCACACAAGAACATGCCTCACTTTGATATTGACAGAATACTTGAAGCAATCCGTCTGACCCAAGAGGTATGAGTAGCACTTTACAGGGTCAGCAATCTGACCATTATGAGAATACGATATACAAAATTGTGAAGGGGAAAATACCTTTGCCTTGTCCATTTCCTGCCTCTTTGTATGGAGCTGACTTTCATCCGCCATTCCTTTTGGGAAGTGTTAGACACTAGTACGAATGAATACTACCTATTGTGTCATCGCTGTCCCCTCGTCCTCATCCGCTCATCCTTATCACTGGCACCCCCTCGTTGTCGCATCACCATCGTTGTTGCGACCTTGACCTTGTCACGCCGGTCTGGCGCGTCCTAGTCGTTGCATTGCGGCTGTCGTGTCGTCCTCATCACGGTGTCCCCGTCGCAACGTCCTGGTCGCGTCGTCCTGCCGTGTGGCAACTGAGCCTTTGGGCTCATCGATGGGTTGGGGAGGGGAGGCATGCAGGTGGTGGTGTTCAGCACGCCGCTCTTCACCGTGCCGCCCTGTCGCATCCTCGTCCTCGTCATCGCGTTGTGGCCCATCGTGTCGTTCTCGTCACGCGGGCAGTGCGCCAATGAGCCGTTGGGCACGTCGGCAGCGCGAGGGGACATGAAGGGGGCGGATAGTGGGCCGAATAAGTCATTGGACTCGTCGACGGCTGGGAGGGACGTGGAGGTGGCGGGTAGTGGGCCAAACGAGCCGTTGGGCTCGTCAGCAGCACAGAGGGATATGGAGGTGGCGGATGGTGCACCAAACGAGTCGTTGGACTCGTCGACGGTCGACCGCTGGGAGGGATGTAGAAGAGGCCTGATGGTGTGTCGAACGAGCCGTTGGGCTCGTCGGCTGCTGGGAGGGACGTGGAGGGGCAGGTAGTGTGTCGAACGAACTAATGGGCTCGTCGACCGCTGGGAGGGACGTGGAGGGGGCAGGTGCTGCGTCGCACGAGCCGTTGGGCTCGTCGACAGCTGGGGGACGTGGAGGTGGCGAGTGGGGAGGCGGCAGGTGCGTCGAACAAGCCGTTGGGCTTTTCGACGGGTTGTGATGGCGTGCAAGTGACAGGCGGTGGTGGAAATGGTATGTGGGGCGTTGGGGGAGCCGTTGGGCTCGTCGACGACTGGGAAGGGCGTTGGTAATGGCGCGGTGTCATCAGGGGAGCCGTTGGGCACATCGATAGCATGGGAGGTGGTGGAGATGGTGCGATGTGCGTCGAGGGAGCCGTTGGGCTCATCGATGGCACGGGAGGAGGTGGAGATGGGTGATAGGTTGAGGGAGCCGCTGGGCTCGTTGAAGGAAGGGAGGACATGCGGTTGGCAGGCAGTGTCGTCGAATGAGCCGGGCTCGTCGTCGGCTGGCCTGGAGGTGGTGGTGGTGCGTCGAGGGAGCCATTGGGCTCGTCGACGACTGGGAAAAAGGTGGAGATGGTGCGCGGTAGGTTGAAGGAGCCGCTGGGCTCGTCGAAGGCAGGGGGGGACGTGCGGGTGGCGGGCGCTGTCGTCGAATGAGCCGCTGGGCTCATCGATGGCTGGGGAGGTGGTGGGGATGGTGGGTGACGTGTTGAGAGAGCCGATGGGCCCAATGATGGCTGGGGGGGTGCCAGTGGGAATAGGGATGGCGGGCGTTGTCATCGAACGAGCCGATGGGTTCATCGGCGGCTGAGGTGGTGGTGGGGATGCGTTGAGGAAGCCGTGGGTTTAGGTGGTACTTGTAGGGTTGGGGGTTGGGTGCATCAGGTACATCGTCGTCGCATGGTGGTGGTTGCTGATCACCTTCGTTAGCCGTCGTCGTCGATCCCTCGCGCATCCTCGCGCTCCGTCTCGCCACCTCACTCGACTCGTCACGGTCGTCCTGACCACTCTCCCCCTCGATTCTTGCATCTGGGTGTTTGGCCTCAATGTCCTCGTCGACTCCCGCACCTGCACGCTCATGCGCTACGCGCTCGCCTGTGCCGTCCGTCCAATCACATCACCCTCACCGTCTCGACCTGGTCCGCACCCTTCCCTGTCCCCGCGCTACCCGATGCGTCGGGCGGCTCTGGCGGTACGTCTGGATGACGCTCGTCGTCACCCGTCGTGTCTTCAGGGTTGTCCGGCGTCCGTGTTGGGTTCGTCGTCGTCGTCGTTTGGGCTACGTGCCCTCTGCCCTTGTTGTCGCCGCGTTGAGTGGCTGAGAGACGTTCAACCGGACAACTAAGACTGTCATATATTCCTTTGGCTATATCGCCCTTCAAGCAAGTTTGTTGTTTCCAAGTGCGAGTGCCAGGTCTGTTGATGTCGTTGCAGGTCTTGTCAGGTAACTACCATGGTCGGAAGTGCGGGAAGATGCAGCCGTTGTGTTGCGCTTGGCCAAGGGTCATAAACCCGGTCGACCCCCATCCCAACACATGGATGACTCGCATTGGAACTTGATTCAGCATTGCTTGTCGTCGATACAGGAGCGGCCCGCCGCGGAGGCGATAATACGCTCCATTCGACAGTTCCTGAGCGACTGCCCACCATCCCGGCGTCTCAGCGACTTGTTCACGTCGCTGCCTAATGAGGCTGATGCCAATGTTAGGTGAGTCGAGTCATTTCCACTCAGCCAACTCGGAGGTCCTACGGATGAGCTGCCAAAGTACTCATGCCTACCAGCCTGTGCGTGTGGTGTGCCTGTCTCATTGCATCTTTTTGTTGCTGATATGGGACAGTCTCGTAAGAAGCAGCGTATGTGTTGAAAGCTAGTACTTTGTCCGTTTTGCATCAGTTTGAAAGGCTGTACTATAACACGAGCATGATGCATGCGGTCCGTCCGATGTATTTACTTGCCGGTGCGGGCCTTGTACTCCAGCAGAATCGTATGCTGAGATCCTTCATGAGGGGCTACCTCTCAGGTGGTGTGGAATGCCAGCCTCATTGCATCATCATTCGATGAGTATATGAAATGGCCTAACGAAACAACAGCGCGTGTAGGCGTGCATTGACGACTCTCTACATACCACACAGGCGTCGGACTTGGCGGGCTCGTCGA
This sequence comes from Tylopilus subfusipes, assembly GCA_038091275.1. Classification (NCBI taxonomy): domain Eukaryota; kingdom Fungi; phylum Basidiomycota; class Agaricomycetes; order Boletales; family Boletaceae; genus Tylopilus; species Tylopilus subfusipes. The sequence continues at coordinate 3,431 of JBBPOB010000889.1, read as the reverse complement.
CGCCAGAGTGGCCGAGCGAGGCAGTGCAGGTGGGTGGGTTCGGGAGTGCGGTTGGGGTCCTCTCAGAATGTGGACTGGAGGGCCGGGACACGAGAGAGCAGATCGGTGTATAGGCTGTCGTGAGAGATGCTCGAATGCAGGTCCGTGATTAGATTTGCAGACTCAAGGTCCTGGGCACTAGTGTTGGTTCAGGTAGGAGGATACAAGAACGTCGGACTGTACTAAGTACTATACTCGTTACGCGCGTTGTCAGATCCAAATGGCACCGGTGCTCAAACTTTCACTATTTCAGTTCCAATTGACATGTCTCGACCCACAACATCCAACCTACGGCAAAGACGTAGTAGTCACAGTGGCGGTGGGCGCCAAAAAGACGTGGGTGCATACCTTGGAAAGGCACTAAACCATGTTGGGAACGCGTGTTACCTCGTCCTCGTTGTATTATCAGCGCACCCCTCGCCTTTCTTCCTCTAGCAATTTGAAGACTAAGGCGCTCCCCGAAACCCCATGTCAAACCACTCCCCGCACAGATACAGAAGGTCCTGGGTGAATCAAAGTGGGTCTCCATCTCTCAGCTTGTATTATGCTCTTGTACTGTGCTCGTTCCATGATCGGCAGCGATCAGCCCTTACGTTCATCTCATCCTACTTTCATCGCAGACCTTCCCTTTGCATGTTCGTTCTGTTCAGAAACACCCCCTGACCATTTCACCCTGTGCAGGCCTGTCGCAGAATTGGCCGCTCCGGGAAACATCTTCCAATGACAGACAACGAACAGCGAAAACACTCTCTTCGCCGACAACCTTCGAGCCATCAGTGGTAGAAGTAGCCGTGCAGTCCAATCAGCGCAGACTACAGCATACGCCTCCGTCCGCCAGTATACCCCTCCAGGCCAAACGCTCGACAACGACGCCCTCTGTGCAACCACCAAAAAACGTTTTCAAGTCCTCATCGTCATTCAATTCACCACCTCTCTCCAGAGAAGATGAACAGGAACATCGCACTTTTCCGGCTCCACCACTCCGCACTATCAGTCAGCCGAATATACATCATCCATCCCCTCAACAGCTCCCGCTTCCTTCCGCACGCTCTGACAACCAACCTGATATCCACGCAAATGTACCCACGAGATATTCTCGCCCTACATTCACTGGCAGCGCCCAGAGCAGTGCAGAGAAACAGCCTTCGACCATTTTGTTATTTGCAGGCCCGTCCCAGGATTGGCCACTCCGCGAAATTCCTCCCGCTGTCGGTGACAGGCAGCGATCATACTCTCTGCCGACAGTTCCGCCAGTGATGGAAGTGTTCAACACGGCCAGCGTGCAACCCAATCAGCGTCAACTACAGCACAGTCCCCCGCCCATCATGTTATTACCTTTCATGGCCAACCTCTCGACGACACTGCGTTCAGCGCCACCCAATCCACCACCTCTCTCTAGAGAAGATGAACAGGAAGAATGCACTCCGCCAGCTCCAACACTCCACGCCACCAGTCAGCCAAACGTATGTGAGCCCACCCCTCAGCGGCCCCTGCCTTCTTCTGCCAGCACTGACAGCCGACCCAATATCCACGCACACGTACCCATGAGAAATCCTCCCACAACCAGCAGGATTACACCCCCATTTTCCCATCCCGTGGAGGAAAACTGGCAAATGACTGACGAACTGATAGCAGGGATCGAGCACTATGAACATGCACAATCCGCGAGTCAGCAACTTGCCACTTCGTGGACGGCCGGCCCAGTCTACGTTCGCGAAGCACCCTCCCCCCGCAAGGACTCTGTCCTTGACAGTGTTCGAGCAGGCCAACACTCGACCACCAAAGACGCAGACACAACTCCGGGGAATGTCGCGAACGATATCACGATAACAATCTCGAGTATTCTCAGTAGTGATCCGTCATGCAGTGTTGATGTGCGAAATCGTCCACTCCCTGCTAGTACCGGAGACTTACCCTCCTACTCTCCTCAGGCACACCCTCAGGCATGAGGACCTTTGCCGGATCGGATGTCGCCGCGTTATCACACTCCCCAAGGTTCTTCTGGTGAAAATGCTACCGCAGGAGAGTCTGTCTCCATAAAGCGCGAGTCCTATCAGTCTTCTCCCCCCGGTTGGCATAACCGTATCTCGTCTCCTCAAGCCGCTGGGAAAACGCCTGCGCAGCACCGCTCGCCGCCAGCAAGCTTGCTAGCCAGACGCCACCCCTCCAGCCAATGAAGACTTGCACGCCTAACAAGTCTTTTCCTGTCCAGGAGGAGTCTGAAGACGATGTCGCTGCGTCGTTGAAGCGCAGTGCTGGTCATTTCCAATACGATCACGGTGGAAGTCCCCATCATGATGACGAAGATGACACATTGATTGAGACTGAGACCGGATATATGCGCACTGGTAACGACAATGATCCTAGTGGTAACTCAGGAAGTTATACCCCTCACTCCCCGAGGGTTACCCCCCTAGAGCCATATCCCGCTCGCCGCCATGTCTCTTTTCACCCCAGCAATCATCTCGCGAGTCTAGTGAAACACCACCGAAACGGTTCCACCGATCAGATTGGCCGTCATACTTTTGATGCTGTTGTCAATTCAAAGCCCCCAGCCAGACCATCTGAAGAGGGTCGTGAGTCGCCTTTGCTTCCCCTGCAGGTGAACGCTGAGCAGACCATGGAACCTCAGAAGAAACAGTGAGACGCCAGCACAGCCGTTCTTTCAATGACAATCGAGATGATCGAATCAATTGCGGTGCGGAGCAATCCCCGACACAGAGTGCAAACCAACAAAATATTTGGCCAAATCCGCTTCACGCTCAAACCCATTCGGAAAACCATTATTACGACGATCCTGCAGCAGCATACCTCCAAGCTTACTTCCAGTCCACTCGCCAAAACGCACCCGTTTCTCCTACGCTACCCAACCAAACTTCCTCATCATCGCCATCCCCAGTTGTCTCTAGTGAGAACCAACGAAATATTCGGCCCAATCTGCTTCAGGATCAAATTCATCCGGAAGACCATCAATGCAACGATCCTGTCGTGGCATACCTCCACACTTACTTCCAGTCCACTAGCCCAAACACTTTCATTCCTCCTCGCCCAAGCAATCCCTCTCCCTTCGCTCAGATCCACCGGTTCCCATATCCTCCACATGCCGTTTCCACTGCCTCATCCTTCAATTACGACCCGGACCATCCATCAGCCATCGAAGAGCAGATTGTCCTTCAAACGCAAATCTATGCGCCCAACAACAATGCAGCCATGGATGATTCCACCATTGCACGTCCCTCGGCGCCTGCCCCCATAGCATTCGGTGGTCGTCGATTCAATTTGATGAATCTACAGTCTTCGCCGAATCACCAGCCCGTCGGCTTACCTTCCCTGGCCAGTCGCAAAAGTGGATCGAGGCGGCGGAAAAAGTTGCCTAATGTACGGACGCCCGC
>JBBPOB010000888.1:0-12203 GCA_038091275.1 Tylopilus subfusipes | reverse complement strand
CAGCTAGTCGACCATCGTCCGAAGAACATTCAGACAGCGATAGATGCTCGCGCATGACCTTATTGGCAGGAGGAGTAATCAACACCCAGATTCCTGTACTTCGTCATAGACTACCGGCGGATTACACTGGCAGTGTCGAATTCCGATGTTATTGGACAAAGTGGGACGCAAATCGAATGGAATCAGTACGGCTTGTGCTTCCCGGCTACCGATTGCGTCTCTGCAAGAAACTCATCCGCAGATGGTTGCGACTAGTCGGAGTAGCAGAGTGAGATAGGCAACCGTATTCTCGAATCTGGGAAGCGCTGAGCCGGATGTTTTGCACACTCGCAAGAACTCCAGGATTAGGTACAAGGCTTCTCCGAAGGATTGCTAGTCTCTGGACCTTTGTATCCCATTCCCGTCTTATGGAGTTCGGGCGAACAAGATCATTGCTACAGTGATGTCGTCAGCTTCGTGGGCTCAAATCAAGATGGAGCAGAGCAGGTAAAGTGCATACTGATGCCAGAAACAGCCGATGTCATCAGAGTTCCCTCAAGAAAGCCGCCAACCCTTCGCGAGCCTCTTTACTCTTCTTTTGGGATTTCACGGCCTCCTCTCTCTGACGATCACGGGAAAGCATGTCCTTCAAAGTTGACGTCTTCGTATGACTAGGCTTGGGGTGAAACCGTTGGACGGTCTCGGCGGTGGGACGGGAAACTTCATCAGGCGGTGTGTCCTGACCGCTCTCCTTGGCCCGCGGGGCGATTGGCACAGTCCCCGTTCCCGACGAATCGTTTGGCAAGGGGGAATGGTCGAGGGATGGGCTGGTGCGTGCATCAATCGAGAAGCCGCAGAGACGACATCTTCTCTGGAGGGCTTTCGAGGACGTTGTGCGTCTCCACTTCTTCTTCGTGGATGGACCGACGAGCGACGATGGATGATCGCCAGAAAAGCGATACGAGCCGCATTTCGGACAATGAGTGGGGTGTAAGACGGTTGATATTTCCGGATGGAGGGATGCGACGCGAGAGATATGAAGCGCGGAGACAGCAGGGGATATTGAGTGTAGCGCGCGGGGTAGGTTCAGTCGGTACTGGATGGTCGGTGCGGGCCATTCAGACTCTGAGCCCGAGTTCATTGTGAGGAGCTGCATTGTGGTCCAGATTAGGAAAGTGTTGTGGTTCGTGAACCCTATTGTCCACACTTCTTCTTGTCCGAGTCACCATGCGCTCCTTCTTTGTCTCGTCCGTTATCAACCCGCTTCCCTTCTCGCTGTCCGCCAACTTTTCGTCCTTCTTTCCACCATGATGCTTTCAAAGCGTGCTCAGCCTTCACCATCTCACACCCATATTTCCTACCCGCTCAACTCGGAGCTGGCTCCTTGTCTTTCGTCTCCGGAACTCCTCGCTTCCCCACCCACCACGCCACCGCGCAGTCACAAACCCTCGTTTTCCAAAACAATGACCTGGATAAACCGCAGCTCTTCTTCCACCTCCAGTCTTTCTGCCAATGCGTCTCACGCCGCCCCCAAGTCAACTCGAATATCCGAACCAAAAATGCCCAGCTCTCTGGAACAGCTCAATTTCCATCGTAGTGGTCCACTTGGTTCTGGTGCCACAATCGTCCGTACGCCTCAGGAGGCGTTGCTTGGTCCAACCGCCGCAGTCGATCCGACACCTGAGGAGGATGGAGTGAAGCAGGATGTGGCGTTGCATGATACAGAAAAACATGAAAGGAGTATTCTTCCACCGGTTCCTTCCAGTCCTCCTCTTCCACCACTACCCGATGTTCCAGATACAGAAGGAGGCAAATTGACTGGTAGTCCTGCAAGCATTTCTTTGTCAGACCATGCTCCGCCTCCCCGTTCGTGTGGTTCTCCATCTCCCTCCGGTCGCTTTTCTTCTCCACGGCCTACCTTACTGGCGCACTCCCACACCCCCTCTCACTCAACACCTACTCTTCTAGCTGACACTAATCTGACTCCACCGCAACCTCCCTTTGAGGCTATCCTCCTTTCATCCATTCCAGACGGCCCGATCGACCCGTCCAAGCTCATCGTCACTCTGGAAACATGCACCACTACTTATCGGACCTCATTATGCACCCTGGTCTCCCGGCCATCTCACCTCTCCCGCTATATCACAACCTTGTTGTCACCCACCTGTGAAACTGCGTCGGTATATTCAAATACCAGCGACGCATCGTCGGCACATCACAACAATGGTTTCAACTCCTTCTTTCGTGATCATCTCACTTCTTCTGGTTGCCTCCCTCCGTCCGCTGGTATCCAGGTTTTCCTTGATAGACCTAGTGCTCCGTACGTTACCCACGTCGAAGCGTGCTCCCCACCGCATCTGACCTCGGTTTATCTTTCATTGGACAGCTACACGCACGTTCTAGCCTACCTTCGGTCCGCTCCAAGCACGCCAGGGCACCCAGAGACGCTACCGCGGGCTGTGCAACTCGGACCCATCATGTCGCCCTCGCGTCTCGAGTCGCTCCTCGAGCTTCGCGACGAAGCTAGCTATCTGGGACTCGTCGAACTCGAAAAGCTGTGCTGTCATGAGGTACAGCGTTTCCAGCGCGCCCCCCTCCCGACCTCTGGTGGCACGCCTCGTGGCCAGACGGGGTCGGTGCACTCGGTCCACACGGTCATCGAGCGATGCCAGTCTCGCCAAGAGGTTCGGCCGTCTGAGGGCGGCGTATTGAAGAGTAATAATGGCAGTCGTACCACCGTCAACTCCGCAATGCGAGAATCCAGCTCGGGCTCGTCGTTTGAAAACAAGGACAAGGATGTGAATCATGCGAGCGTCCGGGAACGAGGTAGGCAAGGAAAGGGCATTAAATACGAGGTGGGGTCGCCCCCTCCAGGTTGGATCTAGGTTGTAGCAATGGCATGTACATCTACATTATTTACGATGTTAGTCTTGTTGTATCTCGCACTCTCTTTGTACCCTCGCAATTTCCGGTAATTTACTGTTTTGACACAATCACTGCGAGGATCCTCGATTGAAAATAACACTACATGAAAAACATAGACAGGAAAGATGCTTGAGTTGCAAACTGATGGAACGAATATAGCCCAGGGAATCGAACGACATGTAAACGTCTCATAGACATACCCGTACAGAACCGGCGCATGAACAGGTCATGAGTCAGTATCAAGGAGAGGGAAGGAAAAGGAAAGCATGTGGAACTTCAACTCTATCGTACAACAGATGCGCTTCGAAAGGCGAGAGGGATCGGAGGACGGATCGGTGGGTAACTTATTTCCTTTGTTCATTCTTCGGTTCAGCGTAAGGATTAACGCTGTACACTTTGATGACAGGGGGACTCTTGGTCAAGTCGGCCGTCACGATCACCTGGCGGACTACGTGAATGGCGACTTCAATAAAGACGTGCTTACATACCGGGACTGTCATCAGTTCCTTGATGTCCTGGATCTTGTGACCAGATGGCGTCGTCCTCAGGCCTTCGAACACGGGTTCGACCTTGGCAGCAGAGAGGAGGCGTTGCTTGGATGTCTCCGTCTCTTTAACAATCTCGCTGTCTCTACCAAGTACAATCTCGTCTTCCTCAGCATCATCCTCATCAAAGAGAGCCTTCTCGTCGTGCAAGGAGCGTGATGCCACTTCCATCTTAGTAGCGTGTGCCTCAGCATTCTGTTTGACCTTCTTCAAGTGTTCATCGTCGCTATTTTCTGCAAGCCAAGTGATGACATCCTTGCTGGACCAATAAATCTGAAGGGTATGTGTGTGCTCATCATACACGTGGTTCTAAATGGATGATTAGTGGTCGACGAGATTGCTGAACCACTAGACTCACATCGATTGGCATCTGGTCCACATGGACTCGCTTTTCAATACCAAATTCGGGAACCAGAACGTCAAAGGCAGCATCAAGCACATTGACAACCCTGGCCTGTCGGATAACTGGTCCGTAGCGGTGGGTCAAGTCCGAGATAAAGACGCAGAGGAAGAGGTGGATGGACTGCTCTTGCGCCAATTTTGCAGAATCTCGTTTACTAAAAGACATTCAGCAGCAGTTAAATGTGGATAGTGTAGATGCATACATGTTGCATTGCTGGGCAATCTTCGCGACAGCGTCTCTATCCATGGTAAACTTCGGGTCGCCTGCGGATACAAAATTAATTTCAATCACAACGAGTTCTTTCTACTTACTTCCACCTTGGAGAACAGATTCAAGTTGACGGTGCACCAAGATATCAGCATAACGCCGAATTGGAGAGGTGAAGTGTGTGTAAAGAGGGATGTTGAGGGCGTAATGACCATATTTAGCAATATCCAACATTCCGGCGCAGAAGTACTTGGCACGTTGGGTGGCCTTGAAGGACAGTAGCTCAAGTACCATCCGAGCAGCGGGACTGGTGATTGCCTCGAAAGATTTCATGATAGTCCCTGAGCTTGACATGTCTACCTCCACGGCCAGACGCTTGGCGCGCTCGGAGAAGGCGTTCTGCGAGACAATGTCAACACACAGAAGAGCACAGCAAACAGAACGGAAGTACCAGACGCCTCTCAATAGGCCCGTCGTGCCTACGGAGGAGAGCTTGCTCAGGGAGGTGAACAGCGATGCGCTGAGCAATGGCGATATTGGTCAAGAGCATGAACTAGGTGATGGCTTGAGCTTCAGTGACGCTGAAGTTCAGATAATACACACCTCTTCAACCAGGTCGTTGGCATTTTTGCGCTCGTTTTGTACACAATCCGTGGGAAGGCAATTCTCGTCCAACTTGAACGATAGGCGGGAAGAAGACAAGGTCAAGGCACCGTCTCGATGACGTTGGACACGAAGTTGGTAGGCGATGCCATACAGTGCTCTCACATCATCCTCGATCGCAGATATACTGTGTTCTGATGATACGAAGAGATCACCCAATGGCTGCCCATTGATCGCTTTCTGTGCGTCAGCGTAAGACAGTTTTGCTGCAGATCTTTCGAGCAGTCTTAGCATATATTGGTATAAACAAATTTGGCACCACTCACTTGATAATGGTCTTCCCAAACCACTTATTCAGAACCTGCCCTTCTGTTGTCATTGTGAAGACAACAGAGAAGGCGAGACGTTCAGCACCGGGTACAAGGCTGCAGACCTCCTCGCTCAGTGTAGGGGGCAACATCGGTACTGCTCTTTGCACGAGGTACACACTTGTAGCTCGCTTGCGAGCATCACGATCAAGCGCAGTATTGGGTTTCACGAAGTAGGACACGTCCGAAATGTGGATGCCAACGTCGTAAGTACCATCATCATTCATCTTGATGGATAAGGCGTCATCCAAGTCTTTAGCCGCATCAGGGTCGATCGTGAAAATCCGTTCCTGGCGCAGGTCCTTGCGAACTTCATACTCTCTCTCAGGGATACTGACGCACGATGTGAACAGAAAAACCAAGGCAGGAAACGAACAACGTACGTCCAAGGAGTGGGAGGCAGGCATTTGAGCACACTCTCGGAAAATTCTTCAGTTGGGAAGTTGCAGTCTTTCAGCAAAGCGCTAGTCTCAACTTCAATATCCCCAATAGGACCAAGCTCTTCAGCCAGAGTACCAAAGGGATGCAGAGAAGAGATGGGCTAGTCATAAAGGTCAGTCAAAGAATGAGTTGAAATCTCGAGGACGCACGTGACGCTTGATGCAAGCAACGAACAATCTATTGGCATAGACCTCGGGATTCTGAACGAAATCTGCGGGTGCTTGTTCAGTGGGGATGGCAATCAGAGGTACACGTTTATCAGTCGGCTTAAACCAGACAATCTTGGGACGTTCAATCGGTCCACGGCGCGGTTCATCACCACGGTCACCCTCCCGTTCTCGGCGCTCAGCCTCCTGCTTCTCTTTGGTAGCCGCAGAAGATGGACGGAGAAGACCAAGTGTCCCAGAAAACAGCTGTCCAGGCATGCGTTCGACAACTGCCACCACATGCCCAGCATACTGCGGCTTGACTTCATCTGTGACCCTGACAACAAACGTGAGCGTGATGTTAGAATACATTTTTATAACTTATTCATACTCTTCATCTTCGAACAACATCAATCCCTGGCCTTCAACCTCAACGTCGTCCTTCTTCTTGTCATCTTTGCGACCCGCGCTGGTCTTCAAGTCGTAGGCAGAGTTCTCTTCCTTCTTGCGCTTCTTCTCTTCCTTTTCCTTCTTGGTCTCCCACACTTCATCGACATCGAGGAGCTCGACAGCGACAATATCCCCCTCCAAGGCACGGTTGCGATCTTTAGAACCGCAGATGTAGATATCGGCATCCAGGACCTCAGTGGCAACATAGGCGTCCGACCTGTTACGCTTGTTGACGCGAAGGATACCCACGACTAGCTTTCCTGCGGCCAAGAGAGGCGGAAGAGAGGCTTGAGGAAGATAAGGAGCGAACAGAGACTTGCGTTGTGGTTGACTGGACTGTTGTTGCAATTGGGACTGGAACTGCTGCTGCTGTTGCTGCTGCTGTTGCAACAGGCTCACGCCTCCCATGCCCAAGCCCATCATATTGGCAGCCATCATGTTTGGCAACATGTTCGGGAAAGAAAACGAAGGCATCTTGTGGTGATGGCCACCGGCGGCTGCACGGAACTGTTGCAAGCTTTGCAGCTGAGCTTGCGCTTGTGCGAGATCAGCAGCAAACGCATTGTTGCCTTGAATCACACCACCATCTATGTTAGATAGGTCAGAGATGCGTAATCTAGCAGAAATTGATACGCACTAATTCTCCAACTAGAATCGACTCGTGATGTTGTGCGCGAATGGCCCCCAAAGGGTGACGCGAAGCCATCCTCGAAGCCGTCCTGGCCAGTGTAAGGGAAACTGACAGAACCGACGCTGTTCTGGGAAGTGCTAGATTTGTTGACGACATTAACGCTGTGTCTCCTTCCGTGGCCGCGGGGTAAGCCACCTGGTTGTGAGTCGGGACTAATGCCTAGGCTGGCCATCGAGTTAAACTGACCCATTGGAGGGGTGAAACCAGCGACGTTGTTGTTCCCTGTAATGCCCACGGGGAGGGTACTCTGGACACGTCTATGCCTATTATGTGCAAGCCCAGGGGTTTGGAGAGAAAAAACTTGGTTAGAAACCAGTTGTTGCTGGTAAAGCGATTGTTGCTGTTGCTGAAGGGCTTCGATCTGGTTTTGAATAGCAATCTAGAACAGATGAGTCAAGGCAAAACGGTCGAACGTACTATACATACCTGCTCAGCCATAATGCCGGTGATGTCGTTCTCTGCCCTCCTGTGGTTCTGGTCGTGAACGGCTTCGGAAAATTGCTGTGGGAACTGGAATCCAACATCTTCTTCGCTCAGCGGACCCATGGGTACGTTGGAGCTCGTGCGTCGGCGAGTACCAAACATAAAGTTCGGGGCAAGCTGGGGACGTCCAGTTGGACCCAGAACATCCTGCTCTTGCTGTGCTGCCAGGGCGGCAAAACGGGGAGCCATGAAGCTTTGAGACTGAGACCGGGCCTGATGGCCAGAGCCAGGGAAAAAACCCTCAGAGATTTCGACATCTTCAAAGGGGGGGCCCGTTCCATCCTCTACGTCTTCGATCATAGCACCAAGGTGAGGTGAAAACGAGTTGAAATTTCCGGAAAGAGCGGATGCACCGAGGGATGCAGCCTTGCGATGCCGGGCAGCATCTGACAATGTAGAAGTAGGGAAGGCTGAAACGCCGGGTTGGAAAACAGGTGCGTTTACAGGAAGGGTAGAACTTGTTGCTTGTGGAGCATGCATAGAAGCCGCGAGAGAGTTGTTGGGAGAAGAGACTTGGTTCGGAGTAGTCTTGAGATCAGCGATGACGCGCTGGAGTGAAGACAGCGCATCACTGGACTCCGAGACAGAGGCAGGCGCAGGAGAAGAAGATTGACCCATCGAAGTCCGATCCTTGGCAGCACTGCTCCGATTCGCTTGAGAAGATGAAGGCTGGCGGTTGCGGTGATTTCCATTACGTTGACCGCCGCCGCTCTGGCTCTTGCTACGAGGCACGTCGGTCCTCTTGGCCTCTGTGGGTTTCTTGCTGGATTCAGAGCCGGATTCTGTACCGCCAGGCGCAGGGGTAGCGGACTTCTTGTTCCCGGCCCTAGAAGAGGGCTGTGGGGCGCCTGGGAGACTGCCGGCAGCGGATGAGGGCCTGGCGTTCGAAGGAGTCCTCTTGGATCCGCGGGCAGCGTTGGGGGCCGGGGTCGACTTTTTGGAGTCGTCCTTCTTGGCCTGGTTGGGTGTAGATTCGTCTGTCATTTCGTTCGTAGCGTTACAGGGAGTTGGCGTTATATGAAGTCTGGGAAGGAGGTGAGCGGGGAGCAAGCACGAGGATGGGGAAAGGGATGGACCTGGTAGTAGGAAAGTGGTTGTCTGCTGGAAGGCTTGCCCTGTAGGGCGTGTGAGGGGGATATGGAGGTGAATGCCGCGTGCAGGCGTGGATGAGATTTTACTAGTTGTCGTCGTTCGAACAGCGTTGCAGGCAGTGTTCCCTTGCGTTTTCCTTAGTCGACGTTTTCCCACGCTCTTTACCCAAGCGCAGTCAAGCGGGGTCCGTGCTACACCTTAATAATTGACAACACAGCGGTGATGGGTACTAGATCTATACTGAATCTTCATGCACCGGTAAGCTTATCGATGATTGCGGCGGTATACTCCTTCGTGGTCGCCCGGCCACCAAGGTCCCCGGTGATCGCCTTGCCCTCCGCGATCGTCTGCGAATTAACGCCGTCAATATCCAGGTCGCACAGGGCAATCCTAACTTACATCGAGCGTCGCCTTCTCGATCTTCGCAGCATATTCGTTCAGGTTCATGTGTCTGAAACGAGGCGAGTCGGATCAACCAGGGCCGCATCGGAACATATACGTACCTCAACATCATCAAAGAAGACAGCAACAGTGCCGTTGGATTAGCTAATCCTTTTCCTACGATACCCTTCAGCGGACTCGTCGAGATGTCGCCGACACAGTACACACCTGCAATGTCGGGGGCAGAGCCATGGACAGCCTCGAAAATGGATGCATCCTTGTGTGGCTTAGTATACGATGATGCTTGCAAGTATAATGCATACATACTCGTCCGATGTTGCCAGAAGGAGTGAGGCCGAGGCCGCCAATCAGCCCTGCGCACATATCCGACAAGATATCACCGTAGAGGTTAGGCATCACCATGACACGGTTCGAATACGGCTCAGGATTTTGCACAATCTGTTCTCGGGAATTACCCGACTGTCACTCATCAGTCATGGGATGCTCCGTACCTGCAGGCAGACCCGATCCAACAAATCCTCATCGTATGAGATATCCGGGAAATCCTTCGACACGTGGCGGCAAGCCGACAAGAACATACCATCTGACATTTTCCTGCCAGAGTTAGTACGTGATTTCAACACGTTCTTGTCTTGGCTTACATGATGTTAGCCTTGTGTACCGCGGTTACCCTTTTTCTCCCGCTGGCTTGCGCGTAGTGGAACGCGTATCGAGCCACGCGTTCCGACGCATCGTAAGTAATGAGTTTGATTGATTGAACGACGCCATCAACAATCTAACATTCACACGTAAACGGGAAGGTCTCTTGAGCACCAAATGCCATACCTCGTGCTCAATGCCCGAGTATTCACCCTCTGTGTTTTCACGGATGAGAACAGTGTTGACGTCGTCGTAAGGCGTCTTGAAGCCCTTGATCGAAATACACGGACGGACGTTGGCAAAAAGATTGAACGTCCTGCGCAGTGTCAAGTTTAGGGAAACATGCCCCTTGCCAACTTGGTGCAAAAATAAATCCAGGTGTGCAAATTTCCACCAAAGTTGTGCTTACTTGGCGTTGCCAGGGGACCTTGAACAGACTTAGCCTTTGAGAAGTCCGATGCTTCTAATCGACACACCTTTCAGAGCAACGGTGTTCTTCCTGACCGAATTGATTGCTGCGTCTGGGATAACGGTCTTACCGCCCTTCAATACCGGGGTGACACTGACTTCTTCCCATTCGATAGGGACCTATTTCACGTTGAGTATATTGGGAGCACGAACGTAACATAGACCCACGTTGGCAGCAGAGTAAATGGCCTTGACCGATTCACTGATTTCCGGACCAATACCTGAGACTGACGTCAATGCACCACTCTGTGGTTGTGTGCCCAATGCCCTGACCATCGCCCGGAATCAAAGTCACCGTGTGTTTGCCCTGAGCGAGGATGAGTGACGTGCACAAAATTGTTTTGTCGGTTGCTCACATGGCTACCCTTGTGTCTAGCAAAGGCACTGGTTGGAGCTGGGGATGCGTACCGCCTGTAGGACTGGGAACAACGTAAGAAGGACCTTTTTAGTGCGAAGAGCAAGTTGGCCTACCTGCGAATACCCCTTTGCGAAACCAGTGAGGGACCGATGGGCCAGCATTTTCAAAACTGAGAGGGAAAAAGAGTGGAAAAAAAGATGCGAACAAATGTCCAAGGTCGGCCGCACGGGTATACACGGATTAAGACACACGTGGAAGGTTCCCTCGAGATATCTCTGTCCGGTTTAGGAAAGCGCGGTAATGTACTCCCAGTCTGACTATAAGCTAACAAAAGGTCGGATCAATCCATCGAAACGACGGATTATAGAATGGACAGATGGCTAGTATCAGCCGAAAGCGAGGTATGTGCTTAGCCGCTCATCAATCCGTCCAGCTGTTGCCGGTATTGCTCCATCGTCTTCTCCATCTCCTGCTCCTCCAACCGCTCTTGCGTAGACTCGAGTTCTCCAAGTCAACAACAACCACATCAAAGAGAATCGCCGGACTTACTGGTAATTCCTCTCCCACGGTGCCCGCTTGCCCGAGCTTGCCGTTGGTAAGCTCGAACAACACTTTATCTACTTCTGCGTCCGCTTCTTCCTCTATCTCCTCATCTTCATTCATCTCCAGCGTGTCTTCAAGCAGCTCCTCCATTATACCAGCCTGAGAAGTTGATTCAACACCTGCAATCTTGACGTAGAAAGCGTCACACCTTTGTCATCTCCATGCTCATCTCTCGCATGACTCGACTAATTTGTGGAAGTTTGATGAGCGAATTTGAGAGCTTCATGATCTCGGTGGATTTCTGTAATGAGCCGGCGACTTTCAACATTGCTGGGAAGCGTTTCAGATTTGGTCTCGAATCGTTGCACCCACCACTCACCGAGTTGCTGTGTCAACTGTGTCCCTATCGAACCCAAGCGCGCCTTACTGACCGATAATCGGTCTTTCTGTTTGTTACTTCTTACGATTTCCCTGGCGAGTATTCGTGCAGACTTGACGTCACCCTTGGCTGCGAGTTGCTTCACCGTCAATCGCGCCTTGGAGGTAGCTGCATCAAGCTGTGATGTGGGCTTTGGGTGAACTGTCGCCGGGATGTGAGATGATGCTGACCTGTCTCATCTCTCTGTCCAGCTGTCGACTCTCCGCGCGTAGTTTACTCTGCCATGCTCGTACCTTTTCTTCCGGTGTTGGCCCATACAGAAACCGGTTGATTGACTGCATGTACAACGAGAGTGAAGGCTGCCGGATAAATCAGGTCCCAAAAGCAACCCAAAAGGGATACAATCTTGGGCTATTCCATATTCGTCGACCTCCAACTACGCATCCGGGCAATCGGCCCGACGAATTGTAGCACACACATATACATGTCAATCAACTGGCGGCAGCTTCGACCTCCCGGGTGGCTCTCTCTGCACTTCACGCGCTGTACGCTTCAAAACATCTGCCATCTCGCACACCAAGTGCCACCTTTCCAGTAGTCATCCAACATGCCGTTCCTCCCCTACGAGGCTACGAGGAAGAAAGGTGCTACGTCCTCACGTCAGAAAATGTCACCCGTATTAATGGTCAGAATGGCTGTCTTCTGATTTCGTAACAATGAGGAGGCTAGCACGTCTAGGCTATCTTGCTCTGCGCCAGTCTGTCGTCACTCTACAGAGCTTCTTGAGAAACAAATTTAGTGCACGCATGAAGATAAGAGGTGTAAATTATGTTTGATGAAACCAATCAATGCAGTGGAATCTGGGTAGCGATATGGATAGATTTCTCTGGACTCAATATATGAGACTCATCGGTCAAAGTATGAGTTTGCACTCCACGGATAGCAGCTTAGCAAGATGGCCTTGACAGTTAGTACTTTAGTTGTCAGTCTGTTCGTGCCAGGGCGAGAATCACACAAGAACGACCGCAGCAGGCGGTGACACTGGCGGTGATAACATGGCGACTTGAATCCAGACACGTCT
>JBBPOB010000887.1:0-12208 GCA_038091275.1 Tylopilus subfusipes | reverse complement strand
CTTGCAGATCCTCTTATGGTCTCTAGCGTCCACGTTAGATGTGGTACTAAAGACTGACGTCGAGGATTCGATCCGAAGAGCGTGCCTGTGATAATTAATAGGGATCAGCTCGGATTCCCTCAATGTGGCAGCCCGAGTATCCCTCCGCCATCACAAATGTAAGGTGACCGTTCCACTTTCGCCGGTCCCGGAAAGATACTTACGTCGAGTTCCGATCAACCTCTACCATACTTCCCAGTCCAGGGGACTCAACGATCTGTGCGGCGACAGGTAAGCCTGAAGGGATGAGGTCGACAGGAACATGAAGTCCGTCTGAAGTTGCAAGATCCAGCTGCAAGAGGTGAGTTGGTGACACGTGACCATCATTGGAAATTCGTACCAATTTACGTAGCCGGAATTCGAATATGCGCTGCCGCTCATCCGAGTCCGGGACCAGAGAATGGTCCGGAAAGATGAATGGTAAGACCGTTGATGCCAACCGGGGTGCCCGCCACAAATAAACCTTTCCATCATCTCCTGCAGCTGCCACGGATTCACCAGAGGGTGAGAAGCAGACTACGTTGATGTATCCGTCATGTTGTAGATGTCCGACGAGAAGACCGGTGGCTGCATCCCAGAAGCGGACTCTTTTATCCTCGGACGCGCTCGCAAGGATCCGGCCATCTGGGGAAAGGGAAAGGGAACGTGTAGCGTCAGTGTTACTTGTCCACGGATGTCCGATTTCTTCCCCCGTGTCGGAATTCCAACAGCAAATTGACTTGTCGAAGGACGAGGCAGAGAAGAGCCTCCTGCCATCCCGTGACCACACCAAATGATCGACATACCCCTCCTCGCTGTGGGCTTTTGACTTGTCGAAGGACGAGGCAGAGAAGAGCCTTCTGCCATCCTGTGACAAATGATTGACATGCCCCGAGTCGCTGTGGGCTTTTAGCGGGCCGAGGATGAGTGTGCGACTCTTGACGTCGTACACAAGGATTTGAGCCCGGTCATTGCCACGTGCGAGCTTGTTGCCGTCGGGAGAAAAGGACAAGGAGTAGGTGATCTCATTATTGTCGATCTTGATGACATCACCGACCTCTTCCCCTTCCATGGTGTAAAAAAACATGCTTTGATCGCTCGCCGCAACGAGTCGATCATCCGGCGATATGGCAATCTCGAAGTGTATCTCGGGGTGAGTCCATTCCCCGACGGCTTCGCGCGATTCAGCGTCGAACACTATGATCTGGCCATCCTCGTTAGTGCTCCTGATGATCTTGGTGCCATCCCGAGTCACAACGAGATGACCGCCACGGTTGTCCTCGAGCTTCATCGATGCCCCTTCTTCCTCTCCGTTCTCCAAATTCCAGACTTTCACCAGTCCTCCCGAGCAGCTGGTGACAAGTCGTCCATCAGGGAGATACGCAAGGCCTGATATAGGTTTCTTGTGCGCCGAAATCACCAGCTGTGGCCGAGGCTCTTCATTGTCAGACGGCTGTGACATGGCAGTTCCGTGCAAGCTGCTAGTTGGCCCCAACGAGTCGGCGTATTTGCAAAGGTGCGTGGCGAAACGAGTGATGGATGTACAATGTGGGACACGTTGCAAAGCGCTACAGCTAATGCACCACAGGACTCAAGGTGATGCAAAGGTGTGCTTCTTAGCGCCAGCGGCGGGTGCTCAACCGTCATGCCACTAGTACTATTCTATCACACGAAGTACGATCACGACTCAACTTTTTTTCACCTGGCTGGACCACCACGTCGGTAGGTTGCATTTTTTTTTTCGCCGAGATTGAACTCTGTAGACCCAACTTATACATCTATGTTCGCTAACCGTGGACAGGACATTGGCGACTGCTCCAGTCTAAGCCTCTGGGAAACGGGGATGCCGCAGAATTACTGCCTGATCATACATTCTTGAAATCAGCCAGACTCCAGGATACCTCTTAGAATCGCAATACTGATCCCAGCTCATCTTCCCGTACAGTCTCCTCCAAACCTTCTTCGTGACGCTTAAGAGCAAAGGATACTTCTGTGGAAATTAGCTGCTGTGGTAAGGTATCTTCCAAACATGCCGCGGTATTCGTCACGGCGGCAGTGGTCACCCCCATGACTTCGCGATGAGGGAGATGTTGAAGCAAAACAGTGGCGGTTTGGTGCTGTTGTTATGGCCTGAACCTGTGGGTATAGTGCCGTCAAGTATGCCAAGTAATGTGCACATTGCTGATGGCTATCAGGTAACGGATGGTCGTCCATGTAAAAATATCGTACATATGTCCAAATTTGAGGTGTTTGGTCGTGTCACTGATATACAGATCTGCTCGAGGAGCAGGCCTCAGGTCCCAGCCTCAGGTCCCGCCTTTGCCGTTGGAGAAGGGCCCACTGGCAGGGAGAGGGAACCGACATCGAATGGTACGGTGGTAGTGCCAGAATAGCGCATATCGTCTGTCACATCACTTGATACACAGACTAACTCGGAAGATATTTCCTTTGTGGTACTAGCCCGGTTCTGTAAAATGCGTACATAGTGCGTTGCTCAGGACTGGTTCTGGACCAGTCCTCTCAGTCCTGTAAGAAAAAACTTTTTGTAAGACCCTTTCAAGTTATTGCCTTTTTTTATCGACTTTTGAGAGCTCTGATTGGAGGACAGGCCTATAAAACAGTAACGTCATAAAGAACTCCTCCAGAAGCTAATGCTGAGGCGCTGAGGTCCCGAGAGAAAAAGAGTGGTTTGGCAGTACATCATGATATATGTTGGTTTTTCTGTTTGGGCCCGGGCCATGGCACGCATTTGCTGGCACTCATCTTTCTGCCAATTTCGCTGCATCAAGACATCGACTCATCAGCTTAACGACGTGATCGGCAACATTCATCATGTCGTCTAGTACTTCTTGTGTACCCTCCTGTCGAGCCCCAATCGTCATTCGAGTCATGGTCGCTTCTCCGAGAACAAAGTGTCCGTTTCCCCGCTCTCCATTCTATGCTCTAGTGCAGCGAGAACTTGAATGGATGGACTGTCGGATTCGAGGCCAGAGTCCGCGAACAAGCCTTAATTTCAACATGTGATGGCAATACATAGTTAAGAACGTGTACTAGTAGAGATGTTACACAAGCTATAACGTCGAGGATACGTACATTGAAGTTGTCGAGAATGTTACCGTGACTCAGCGAGACGTTATCCCGAAATTGCAGTGATCATGATTTCCACCATCCCAGAGGTGACAGTGTCCGCGCGGTGCGGTAAACGTGACCCAAACGTGTTCGATAAGGACAAAGGGGTGGGAGTTGGAAGGCGATGCATAGGAGTTTCATCCGACTCGCCGCGAACCAAGGTGCAGGGAGCTCGTTAAGATGGTTGTATAGCCTCAGAGCCACGTCGAGCTCGAACAAAGAGTGTGACGCGGCGATGACACTTTCCATCTCTGCGCCTGGAATGGGTAGCGGGAGGTGTGAATATGAGGGTGCGTTAAATACGGTGACGTGCGCGAGTAGGCAGCTGTTGAAGCTGCCAGATTCCCCCTGTCTATGCAAGGATACTGAACGAGTATGCAGCATCTTCCGCCAGTGTTGTATGCCGAGTTGAAGCAAGACGCAACTTCTCCCGGATGCTGGTTAGGCCAGGACAAAGCGAGATCAATTGCTGTGAAGACACCCCAGTCGCCTCCTCCATCTCTAAAATGACTTCCCGTGACTCTTTGTGGTTCAGCAGCTGTAGATCGAGATAAACAATCCAATCCTCCGTGTAGAAGTGGATGACCTTGGCGGCGATGTATTCTTGTAGAGTCCAAGCACGAGCGATCCAAATGCTCTTCACGAGCGCGCCGCGTTGGGAAAAAGACCGAATGCCACGTAGAAAAACGATAACCAAGGTAGAATCCCGGTACCACTTGAACATCGCCACCAGGGCTTCATGCAGCACGAAATGATCTGATTTGTTTATACAACAAGTATCGCTCCATGCCCAATGGAACCCAGAATCCCGGACGATCTTGCAGAAGATCCACAGTTTGTCATGAGTCGGAGACTGATCCAGGTCATACACCGCTATGTGCATCACTTGCTGGTACAATGGTTCGCTCTCCTCCCATTTGTGAGATATGTAACATCACGTGTCGGAAGTACTACCGTACTTCACGCTTGATGCGAGCGCGGTCTATGCGTGTCGTCATTGAGGATGAGTTCATTGAAGATCGGCATGGATTTGAACGCAGATGCCTGTGGGGCTCTATCATGGAGACGGCCGCTAGTTGTGTCGATGAGCACACGTGGTAAATCTCGTAGAGTCCGTTGAAAATTTCTGCATATCCTTTCCGAGTTCAAAGGGGTTTTGTAATATCCACGGCACTCTGTCGGATGACATGAACATCTTTTATTGTAGTAATGAACATGCGACACACGACGGATTTCCGGACTGCTCTAGCTTCGAGAGCATCGCCTCAAACGCAACGATCGCATTCCTGTAGTTCTTCTGCCTTGTGCAAAGCTGCGTGCTTCATTTCGTAGCCACATGGTGACAACGGGAGCGTGATCACCTGATAATGACTCGTGAATGAGATTGACCTGAAGGGAAAACTGATGTACCCAGTTGGCATCATCCAGAGCCTGTTTCCATGACCCGGTGGCCATGAATGCCTTGAGAAGAGGGAGGATGGAGGGACAACGCAATCGTATAGTGCAAGATGGCCTCGTCGTATCGTCGTACATCCATTGCTTTATCTCCAAGATACTGCAATTTCTTGAAGGAACGTTGCTTGAAGTCTGACAGAAAATGGTGCGTAAGCGATGACATCCATATAGGATGCCCAACCACTCGCCAAAAGCCCATTTCATATGGTCACCATGCCAGATTCTTCCTTCTTTCAGGTCGTTCATCATCTGGATGAAACTTTCGACCGCATCCTGGACACGACTTGCAGCATACGGGTGATGTCGAGGTCATCAAATTTCCATCCAGATCTGTCAGAGACAGTGAGCAGATTCGATAAGTTAAAGTTTAGCACACTTGCGTGCGTGCATATCCAAACAACTGTATTGCACCCTCGTATTCACTGCGTTCCATGCGCGAGTTTCTAAGGAAGAGATGTATATAAGCCTGCTGGAAATGTCAACCGCAGTGTTCGCTGTATGCTAGCGTGTCATACACGTACCTGAACTACATAGCAGATGGAGTTATGATACACCATAGTGATCAGGTCGTCCACGCGGGTTATCCCATTGTAGTGCTCTCCTGCCATAAATATAATGATAGCCTGGCGGACATGAGCGACTGAGAAGAAGGAAACTAATGTGAGATGAATGGAAGAGCAAGAACGCGATGTCACATGTCTGATAACCCTTGTACCTTTCATTCTTTCCGACAAGCGTTAAGCTCCTTGCAATACAAGCTGTGACGGACGGCTGAACTTTGATGGACTTGGTGTGTGTGAGAGGAGAGCAATCAGCACCTCTTCGGCATCCATGATCGCCGCCCCCACTCTCGCAAACGAGCCCGCACGAGAGCTCGACTAGCAAATGACGACTTGTATTCCCAGACGTGATCACTGCAGTCAATAACTCTTTGGCGCTTTCAAGCTCGCCGTGGTTCCATGAATCGAGGGCAGCGTTGTCAATCTGGAAGTCTGGTCCCTAGAGGGTGGGGTCTAGACGAGACGATAAGATTGAATTCTATGCGATCGGAGAAAGAAGACTGATCAAATACTGCCAAATCAAACGAGGCAGATCACCCACAAGATACAAGGTATACTTTGGACCTTATCGAGTTCTTCCTAGAGCAGGTCAACGCTGCATCAGCCGAACTCATGATGGGTCCGCAGCCAAATCCCACCGGAATGGAGGCGCGTAAATCGCCACCCTGGCGCGCCTGCTCCTCGTATCGTGTTTGCTCGTAAATGATTCTCTAATATAGTGTGTCAACGGGATTAAGCTACGCGGTGGTCCGAAGATATACGAGACTCACAGCGATGCGGGGTAAACTATCGATGGTTTTCCCGTCTTCTCCACCGATTGCGAGAGAGCGATCGTCTGGAGAGAGCACGATGGAGCGTATGCCATGCGGGATGTGGACGGTACCGAGCTGAGAGTGCGTCGACGTATGCCAAAACGTAACAGTGCGGTTTGTGGAGTACGCGATGAATTCCGCATGCTTTGGTGAGGCAATACGCGAAAATCTGGTGCTATTAGGGACTGTCCATTCAGAATTTATCGACCCGGTTGGTGCATCAAATTCCTCGATTGTAGCACCGGATACGACGACGAGGTGGTCGGTAGACCAGAGGAGGCCATTGTTGTTGCATGGAGTTACTGTAACTGGGATGTCCAGAAGCAAGCGGTCATCGGTGCCGTCCCAGACGCGAACAGAATCTTTGCAGGCAGTTGCGAATCGATCTCCTTGTGGCGAGTATTTCGCCCGCGACCACTGTATCGCCCCGGACTTGGGGTCGTGCTTGTTTCCGATTCGCAAAGTCCCATACGGCAGCAGTACCATTGAACGACGCCACGAGTAATCGAGTTGAGTCGGCGAGAATTCAACTCCAAGGATCTCGGCGGAATGGAAGTCCTTGTATAGGAAGACTTGTTCGTATGTTCTTCCATCCCATACAATCGCCTCTCCGTTGTACATCCCCACGGCGATCCATCGACCGTCCTTGGACACAGCGAGGGAGTTGGCATCCCCGACCTGCAATACTACCATTTGTTGGCCGTCTTTGACTCGCCATACCCGAACTGCCTTCTCGTCACCACTCAAGAGATACTCAGGATTTGTTGCTGAAAATTTCGCCGTACTTATTATGTCACTGGCGCTGATTGCGTTAAGCGGGGAACCCTCTTGTACAACGTGACTATCAGCACCAATGTAGCCCCGATGTATTAGGACACACCGTTCATTCTCAACGACAATGGCTTCAGTGACCGATGGGAGTAGAATGATAATGATGGGAGTCAATGAAGAAGCTGTGATCTATATGCCCTTTGGTGAACCTGGAAGGTTGAAGTAGCTGAGCCGGCGCCGAGGGCGAGTCGCGACACGTAGTAAACCGGGATCCTGCCTTCCTGAAAACAATGACCATGATTTCGCTGATACACAGTATCTTTGGCGCTCTCTACATCCCATAGTGATTATACATGGTGGAGCAAAAAAGTGAGGTGCAGTAGCCTTGCCAACCCGAATCTCGCCTATAACAATGATGGAATCCGAATCCAGGGCCACTCTCTGCCAGTGTGTCCTCTCCGCAACTTTGCGCATGCACATTCGGAACACCAGCATTCTTCCAAAGCTTCTTGGTCGGTGACTCGGAGCCAGCATGGATTCAAAGGGTACTCTGCCCTTTCTCTCGATTCTTGGAACAGTGAATTGATGTACCTAGTGCTAGTTGAATAGTTGCATTCACATGCCAGTGCGCAGTCCCTCGTTGTAAAGTTTGAGAAAGGAGAGGGAACCAGTTATATCGACCAGGCGATCCGAGTCCTTGATCGTGCGACGTGAAGTACTGGCATTTTGCCCACCTGGCCACCCTGAGCATTCTGTCTCGTTGACTCGCCTTGCAACTCAACTTAGTGATCGCTACAGCAAGCTCGAAGCGATAACAGACCTTGCTCGAAAATGCCAATCTCCTCAACCGAGAAGCACTCAAACTTTGCCCGCAAGAGTACCCCCAACGATCAAGCTCTTTGAACACCCTTGCGGCCAACCTGTCCAAACGGTACGAGCAGCTCGGGGCAATGCAAAACCTGGACGAGGCCATTGTCCTTGCCCGAGAATCACTCAATCTTCACCCCCAAGGACACCGTTTACGATTTCCCTCTTTGCGCATCCTTCCCACTTGCCTCTCCATTCGGTACAAGCACCTTGGGACAATGGAGGACCAGAATGAGTCCATTATCCTCGCCCGAGAAGCACTTCGCCTTTGCCCACAAGTACAAATCCTACGATCCATCTCTTTGATTGACCTTGCCAATCGCCTCTGCGGTCGATACAAACAACAAGGGACAGTGCAGGACCTGGGCGAGGCTATTATCCTCGCCCGAGAAGCACTTGACCTTTCCCCGCAAGGGCACCCTCTACGATCTACCTCTTAGGTCATTGTCCTCAACCGAGAAGTTCTCAGTCTTCGGCCGCGGGCACACCCTGGTCGGCCTATGTATCCGAACAGCCTTGCAAATCGTCTCTCGACTCGATACGAACAACTCGGGACAGTACAGAACCCCGACGAGGTCATTGTCCTCGCCCGAGAAGCACTCGTCCTTTGTCCCCAAGGGCACCCTAATCGTTCAAAGTCTCTGAACATTCTTGTGGTTTGTCTCTCCATTCAATACAACCGGCTCTGGGAAACGCAAAACCTCAACGAGGCCATTGTCCTTGGCCTGGAAACGCTCATTCTTTGCCCACGAGAACATCCAGATCGATCTACATCTTTGAACAACCTTGCCATTCATCTCTCCACTCGGTACGACCAGCTCGGAACAACACAAGACCTTGACGAGGCCACTGCTCTTGACCGGGAAGTGCTTAGTCTTTGCCCACAAGGACACTCTTCGACCAGGATCTCTGAACAGCCTTGCAAATCGTCTCCATGTGGTTCGATCAGATCAGGGAAATGCAGGACCTGGGTGAGGCCATCCTTCTTGGCCGAGAAGCTCTCTCTCTCTGTCCGCAAGGACATCCTGGTCGGCCGATATCTTTGAAAAATATTGCCATGCATCTCTCCACTCGTTACAAGTAGGTTGGGGCGACGCAAGACCTCGGTAAGGATATTGTCCTCCCGCCAAGCACTATACCTTCGTCCCCAAAGACATCCTGATCGGTAGTTGTCTTTGAACAGCCTAGCCAGTTGTCTCTCTGATCGTTACAAGCAGCTTCAGGCACTGCAGCACCTGGACGAGGCCATTGTCCTCGTCCGAGAAGCACTCGACCCTCGCCCCCAGGGCCGCCCTGATCGATCACAATCGCTGGAAAACCTTGCATTTTATCTCTTCACTCGATACAAGCGGCTCGTGGCGCTGCAGGACATGAATACGGCCATTGTCCTCGCCCGGGAAGGACTCAGCCTACGCACACAAGAACACCCTAGTCGACTACAACGGCTGGTCAACCTCGCATCTTACCTCTGTGATCGGTTCATACGATCGAGGGAGTCAACGGATAAGGATATGTTCGCTTTCTACACTCAACTGGCATATACAGGCCGGTTTGTGTCTTCCTCCAATCTTTCCGCCACTACGGCGTGGATCCTTGTGGCTGAACATTTCCAACATTCCACGCTCCTTCTCGCATGTGAGACGTCACTCCGATTTACTTATCCATCATCTCGCGTTTCTACCTTCACTACCTCAATACCTCGCCATTGTCAAGAACCATACGTCGTTGTTCGCAGTAGACGCATTCTCAGCGTGTCTTCGTAACTGTGCTCCTGCGCGCGCAGTCGGGCTTCTGGAACAAGGACGGGCTGTTTTTTTGGAGCCAGCTTACTCGGCTTCATTCCCCGCTTGACGGTGTCACGGAATCTGGCCCTGTAGGTGAACACTTAGCGAAGGAGTTTGCACATTTGACCTTACTCATCTGCAATGCCCTCAATTCACCTGGTGCAGATCAGCATGAACAGATGTACGGTCTGAACCTGGAAATGCAGAGAGTTTCCGGAGCTGCCTGGGCTCTCCCGCTTCTTCTTCCTTCGCTATTCCCGGATCTCCGTCGCGCAGCCAGTAGGGGACCAGTCATCATCGTCAATGCAAGCAAGTATGGCCATGATGCACTCATTGTCTTCTTCGATCAGGATCCTGTTCATATTCCAATGCAGATGACACAGGAGAATTTTCGGGAGCTGTCAATGGAGCTCCGTACCTTGGCTGTGCGTGCAAAAAGGGCGGACATGACGATCAAGTTTGCTTCCTTTTTACGCAAACTCTGGGATCGGATCGTTTCGCCCATCGTGGATTTTCTCCAGAAAACCGTTCCGTATCAACCACGCATCTCATGGCGTCCCACTGCCGAGTTCTCATTCTCTGTACTGCCGTTGCATGCTGCTGGACCGTTTCGGAAGGGTCAGCAGAATTTACTTGCTCTCTACATCTCGTCCTACATTCCAATCCTGACTGCCATTATTCGTCCCAGATGGATCGATCAATTGAAATCTACAATCCAAGGCAAACGTTTCATCGCCATCGGTCAAGCCACTCCCGCCGAGGAGAGTGAACTCTTTAGTTTTTGCGGAACTGGTCAACATTGGTCAACGTGTCGACGGCCTTGCTGCGTTCACGTGCATCGATGGACAGGACTTTTGTATTACTACTAGGGCCGTCGAAAAGCTCGGCAAGAATGAATGGGTCCACTTCGATTGTCATGGTCTCCCAAATCCCAAGCAACCATTCGAGTCTGCATTCGCTCCCCACGACGGACACTTTACGATTCGTCAGATCATCAGATGCGATTTGACGAATCCCGAATTTGCGTACCTCTCCGCCTGCCACACGACAGTCGGAGATGAAGAGAGAGCCCAGACGAGGTGATCCACCTCGCATCGGCGATGCAGTTCGTCGGGTCCCATTCTGTGATTGGCATGATTGGGCTGTGGACGGTGGTGAAACGAGCAAGATCATGTCGATGTTTTTTAAGTACATCATGATGGTTGACGAGTCTGGTCGTCTGGATCATACCCGGGCAGCGTTCGCGCTGAACAAGACAATGAAGTCTGCACAAATACCGCTCAATCGACGCTTTCTATATATCCATCTTGGTGCTTAACTCTGATGTTATGCAAGTTTGTATCCATGTTCGTTTTCTTGCTTTGCTTACTCGCAACTTGCTTTGTGTATTGCTCTCAGATATACTATCCATTATGATTTTGGCATTGCATTGCTCGTTCTCGCTGATTTCCGTCGTTCCCAACCTAGCTGACTCCCAGTGGTATGTAAAACACGGGTTCCTTGGACAACCATTTGTTACAGTGGTATGCCTCCGACTCAACGTGTAGGCTACGCAACTTGAAGCATCGAATAGGGTGGAGATTCAGCGGCAGGTACCCACTGTAGTTTCTAGATCTGAGGGGATCTCTGCCAGTGAGCGAGCAGACACACTGCCAGTTTGAAAACAAACGGCGTATAGGAAAAGACAACCATCTGGCCAGTAGAACGCTTGCACCTCCTGCCAGTGGATCCCTGTAAGCGAGGGCCGGACCCCGCCGCGCGCAGCCGTTGCACCAAAAGGCAGAAATACTGAATGTGTACCATTCAGTATCACGGATGGTATATGCACTGGTTACGGGGACCTACTAGGTAAGCCAGCATGCTCACAGTTCCCTTTCGAGCGATTGGACGCGTCCTCCATACCCTCGATCGAGCACAGTCTGCGATCTTCCCGGTTCAGTGACGCTGCCTTCATTCGACTTTACTATGATATGCGCACTTTCTTCCATTTTCTCTTTGGGAGCAGACACGCCGGATCCCTCTCGAGTCTCGACGGTGTTCAAAATATCGGTGGACTGACCCGCCCGTCTGCAAACCACCAGTCACCACTCAGAGCATTTCATCATCTTTAATGACGACCGTATGTACGTGGATGAGTATTTTGCACACATTTTGATTTCGGGCTGCCGAACATGTCATTCCTTTGTCTTTCCGGCGAGAGCATACAAACTGTCCAACTTGGTCGCATACATCGCAAACCGCCTCGCGTCTTGCTCGTCGTCCCACCGCGCTAGGATCTCCCCGAGTTCCGGTGCCGCCCGCGCGATTTCTGCGCGCACCTCTTTGGCATACGGCAGTTCGTAGCGTCCGAGGAAGTGAAACGACGTGAGGTCAGACGGGTTGTCTGTTTCCGATCGGAGTTGGTACAGCGTGTGCAGTCGGGCCTGTTCGTCTGCCAGTCTCTCCTCGATTGTGGGAGGTATGCTGATCCGCCGTGGTGGAGGTGACCACGCGAGTGAGAGCCAAGTGCTCGTGAGATCTGCCATCGCGAAAGGTATAAAGGATACCAGGGCGCCGATGAACGCTAGAGAGGTGTTATGGGCGTATAACACGTGGCGGTAAAGGGAGGGCACACGAACGGGCTGGACGCGTCGATCAGTGAGAGGAGCTAGAGGGCGTAGGGCTCTCTTTGGGTTGGAGGTCGTTACAGCAGGATCCAGTACCCGGAGGTAGGGCACCTCTGGGTAATACCCTGTCCCGAATAAGACGTAGTCGACGTCGTCAATGGCCCTGTCTTCGGGATGAACGGCGATATTTCCATTCGCACACCGGC
>JBBPOB010000886.1:0-12213 GCA_038091275.1 Tylopilus subfusipes | reverse complement strand
CAACATTTCCTTACTCACTCACATACCAGAAAAGCGGCCAACAATCCCATTATAGCATTTGATGTCAAGTATGAAGAAGAGGTCATGCTGATCCCATACAACATTATCATCATGGGTGACAACCCTATGCAGGCTGAGGAGTGCAGCCACGGTGGGTTGAAGTGCAATTACCTATGCCGTACTTGCAAGGTTGGTGGCACGAACGCAGAGAAGAAACCTGATAAACAGTACTGTGATATTTTTCAGGTATGCAAAACTTCATGTACATTACATGGACTAATCACAGTTTTAGTGTGGTGAGTTGCATACCCCTGAAGACACTTGCACTGAAATCAAAAACCAGATTGAGCTTTCTATGCTCTCTGGTGGTATGGAAAAGGTAAAGAACACTGTCAGCCAATCTGGCATCAAGGATAGTGCGACTGCCACAATTGTGGATCGCCTTCTCACCCTTGGCAAGACACTGCACAAGAAAACCACTGGAGGGCACAGACTGTCGGAGGCTGATGTCATGGCATGCTTAAACAGCAAATTGGATCTACTTCTTGGAGGTCAATTGCTTGACGACTGCATCAATCCCCTCCTTTCAATGCCTGGAATCAACATTCATAAAGACACTCCAACTGAAATTCTTCACACCATACTTCTCAGTATCATCAAATACTTTTGGGGACAGACTACGTATATCCTCAGGAAAGACCAGCTCATCAGAGTGTTCCAAACTCATCTAGCATCTATTAATCAGGAAGGTTTGAATGCTCCAGCTCTTCATACTGACTACATTATTAGATATAAGGGCGCACTTGTTGGGAAGCATTTCAAGGGCCTCACACAAGTTATGCTGTACCTTATATATGATCTCATTTCTGAGAAAGTCATTCAAGGATGGTCATTGATTGGAAAGCTGGTCGTTCTTCTCTGGCACATGTCAATTGAAGACATGGAAGCATATCTTGTGAGTACCTTTTGCTAGTGTTCATTCATATCCATTTACTTGATTATAACTTGTTAGGCCACCCTGTCACATGTTATTGATGACTTGCTCACCATCAGTGTGCAATGTGCACCAAGTATTTTGTTGACAAAAGCAAAGTTCCATTTTCTTGTCCACCTCCCTATGTTTATCCAATGCTTTGGGCTGGCAATCCTTTTTTCAACTAAGCAGTACAAATCGTTCAATGGCTTTATTGTTTGTCATCAGTGTACAGTAACCGCCAAGCACCAAGCCACAATGCATGTCACCTTTTTGCCGAGCAAGACAATGTGAAGCATGTTGTGTCCAGAGGGACATGGCATAATCCCACTGCTCAAAAATGGATTAAGGCAGGACCAGGCATGCTCGAATACTTCAATGCCCACCCTCACCAACGCCACTTGCTGGGTTTCCCTGATATGGAACCCCAGAAGGTTGGTGCATATCTCATCAGACTTTTTGATCAACACGCCACTCACCCTTTATGAAAACGTGCAACACAGCTACCAGCACATGGGGAAGTTGTTTGCCCAGTTGGTTGAGACAAAACAGAAGTTGCTAGCACAGAATTAGCAACACTGGCACCTCAGCAAGGAGCTCAGTTCTACAAGGCCTCATCTTTTACAGCTGCACAGGGAGATAAAACAGGGGTAGGAACTCATGTTATTATCAAGTATGGCAGTGAATATCGAATTGGGTGTGTCAAAGAAGTCCTGATTCCTGTCAAGCAACAGCAAGCCACCTACGTTGCAATCAGCCTTCTTGAGTTTCTTCCCGAATTACATCCTCAGCTGTGTGTCCCACACATTAAATATCCAATGTCAGAACAGAAGAAGGTTATTTCATCTCTTGTAAGTTTTGCCAGTGCCATGCGTGATCTCTGCCAGTGTAATGAAGATTCTATTAGGATGTTATCTGTATGGTTAACATTCAACACAACTGTCCAGTGTCCAGCTGTAATTCCACCTCTACAGTATCTGAAAAACAAGAACACTTGCTCACATCACAGACTAAGGACCTTGTCATGCATGCATGCACAAATGCATACGTTGTCAACACATCCTCAATACACAATTACCAGTGGATTAAGGCCACCATCCCTTCTATCCTTTATGATGAAATATATGCACCACTGATCTCGGATCATACAGTCTTACATGTGCATGCTGCACAGGTCCTTCAATCAAAGAAGGACAAGGAGCAATCAAGTGAGACAAATTGTGATAAACCATTGTCAGCCAAGCAGGGCCTATTCAACAAAAGTTGGAAAACACAATGAAAGGGGAAGGGAAAGGCTGTCCCAACCAACATCCAGCCAATCCAGCCTCATCCAGCCTCATCCAA
This sequence comes from Tylopilus subfusipes, assembly GCA_038091275.1. NCBI lineage: Eukaryota > Fungi > Basidiomycota > Agaricomycetes > Boletales > Boletaceae > Tylopilus > Tylopilus subfusipes. Next base: position 9,896 of record JBBPOB010000886.1, on the reverse strand, counting down.
TCTCAAGCCTTCAAGTTCGGTCTTGTCTGACCATATCCAGACACCTACTCCATTCACTTACACCCATCTGAGTAGCGACCAGCAGCACCAGCCACACATTTCTCTACTATGTGATCCCCACCCCCCTTTGCTGCCGCATTAGACAACTCAGACGTATCCGATGCACCCTGCATATGCTCCGCCAGACGGACGTTTACCTCAAATGTCCTATGTTGGGACTAGCTTCAGCCAGCCTCACCAACGTTATGCACTGCACGATCCATGCCCCCTTTTGCTGCCACATCAGACAATTCAACCCTATCCAATACACTCTGCATATGCTCTACCAGACAGATATTTACCTCACATGTTCTATGTTGAGACTAGCTTTGGCCAGCCTCACCAGCATCATGCACTGCACAATCCACGCCCCCCTTTGCTGCCTCATTAGACAATTCAACCCTATCCGATGCACCCTGCATATGCTCCGCCAAATGGACATTTATCTCAAGTGTCCTATCTTGGGACTAGCTTTGGCCAACCTCACATAACCAGGATGTTCCCCCATCCAAATCATTCCCATTCCAGCAGTGGAGTCATCAATAGAATGATGGCATGATTTTCTTATTATATTTCAGTATTATGTTGTACTGTTACATTGAGTATTTGGCCACACCATGTGACATTTGTTTCCTTGCATTCAAAGCCAAATGTTCCAAAACACCATGGTCATTAACTACCACCATCATGACTGCAACCTCACCTCACTAACCATCCAGCATCTCAATATGAGTCTCCTCACAATGATGCCAACTCAGAAGCACCTGGACCTGTTTCTGTGAGTGACAACACCAACTCTCATTTTAATGACTGCAACCAACTTTCTTATCCGCCCAGTTCCCCTCCTGGTGAACAGTCCAGCACCCTTCAGCCCCCGACCTCTGCTCAACGATGGCGAGAGTGTTCAGACTCTGCCAAAGAAGCACTTGAGCAGGAGTCTCAGCAGAGGCATAAATGTTACTGTGCCATCCAGGTGTGCAGGGACCTTGATCTAGGCAAGGGCACACTTACTGCTTTCACAGAGGTGAATGTTTTCCATCTCTGTCAGTATATACTGATAGAGTGTCCAGCTTGACGTACCCAGGATGCTCATCACTATCTTTGGGAAACTTCTTTGGCTGGAGCGAGAACGGATGAAAAACGAAGTCCATTCCTTTATCAAGTCAGATGAATTCAAGGTAATCACATGTCTTATGAAGTAAGACAAAAAACTCACCTCTGCATGTGCAGGACGTCCTTCAGGATCAGCTTCAGACAGCACTTCTGTCTGCAAACCTTTCACACTATTTGAACAGCATCAATGATCAAATTTGGGTCTGTACTAGCATACTGTCACTCTGTTTAATATACTGACTTCCTTCCAACTTATCTTAGAGCTTCATCAAGAATAACCTTGCCACATTCAACATCCCACCCCTGGCAATGGAGGATGCTCAACTAACAATCTACACTGACACTCTTATGAAGGATTGACCAAGCAGCAATCTCAGATTAAGACAAAGGTATGGCATTCCCTTAATTCATTTATAAACTAGCTGTACCCCTTGCTGTCATAGATTGTGGCCAGCATCCCAAAGAAACATCACATATCTGACCTTGCAAAATCTCTTGCTGGGTGTGACTTTGTTGATGTCATGTTGGCACAATGGGATGGTTTGCATTTCTAGTAAGTGATGTGCATCCCACTTACAGTGACCTCCAAAACTACCGTTGCAATGTTTAACTCTAATGTGGTGTGTGAAGCACACCACAAGCATGTGTGGGAATGTTGCTTATGTTTGGTGGGAACAAACAAAGTAAAAACCCTTGGCTACAAATCAGTCCCTGGGTTATGTGATTTGGCCCAGTGGTGGTGGAGATATGGCCATTTTAACATAGCAATACCATTGCAACAGTTTTGCATCTTTTAATAGAACAGCTGGAATGTCATTGAAATCAAATGATGTTTAGTAATGTTTGGTTATACAAACAAATACACACATGCAAATATGATGACTGAGTTTGAAATAGTTCACACACTTCTTTTATTCCCAACCACATCATCATGAGATCCATTTCTCCTACTCAGAAACACAACATCCTCTCTATGCTTGATGCTGGTCAATCTGCTCACACCATTGCTGCTACCACTGGCCTTCATGTATCCACCATATCCAGAATTCACTCCAAAGAGTGTTCTGAGCTTTAGAAAGCTGCTGGAGGTCATCCATCTAAGCTTTCCTCTGCCAACATGCCCCATGCCATCCATCTTATTTCTTCTGAAAAGGCAGAGAATGCTGTTCAGGTGACCAAGGCACTCACCAATGTTGTCAACCAACCCCTCTCTGCCACTACAGTGCATCAGCACTTGAAGAAGACTGATATGAAGACTATGGTCAAGTCCAAACATCCTCTTCTTTTAGCCAGGCATTGCAAGGCTCATTTGGATTTTGCCTATGTTCACAAGGATTGGACTGTGAAGGATTGGAAGAAGGTAATATGGTCTAATGAGACTAAAATCAATCGCCTAGGATCAGATGGGTGAAAACAGGTGTGGAAAAAGGCAGGTGGGGGGCTCAGTGATAGGCTGGTACACAAAACAGTCAAGTTTGAAGGGGGTTCTTTGATGATGTGGGGATGTATGACTTGGCAGGGAGTTGGATATGCTTCTAAGATTTATGAAAGAATGGATGGAGACCTTTACCTTCAGATTTTGAAGGATCGACTACTGAATACTCAGCAGTATTATGGTCTAAATCCTCCTAATATCATCTTTCAGCAGAATAATGACCCTAAGCATACCTACAAGAAGGTCAAAGAGTGGCTAGAGGGGCAAGATTTTAGGACTATGGTATGGCCTGCACAGCTTCCTGACCTAAGCCCCATTGAACATTGCTGGGTTTACCTCCAGAGGAGGCTGGCAGATCATGAACATCCTCCTAATGGGATTCATGAGTTGTGGAAGAGGATTCAAAAGGAATGGGAGGGAATATCAGTTGAGGAGTGTCAGAAGTTGATTGAGAGCATGCCTAGGAGAATTGAGGTAGTTATCAAGGCAAAAGGAGGCTATACCAAGTACTAAATACCCAGTCAACCTGAAAGGTGCAAAACTGTTGCAATGGTATTGCTATGTTAAAATGGCCATATCTCCACCACCACTGAGCCAAATCACATGACTCAGGAACTGATTTGTAGCCAAGGGTTTGTACTTTGTTTGTTCCCACCAAACATAAGCAACATTTCTACAGGTGCTTGTGGTGCACTTCATGCACCACATTAGGGTTAAACATTGCAACAGTTTTGGAGGTCACTGTACCTGTTACTAATGTTTTTCAGCGACAAAACTACATACTTTTCAACACCATTGTGGACAAATCCGTAGTCAAGAAAGTCATTGAGTTGAACGCTCGAGAGGAATCTAACACCCTTACTGATGACAACAGTGCTGGGTCTGCTAATGATAAGACTTGGACCTGGTCTAGCCAGCAGTTCTGGAAGTTTGTTGATGAACTCCTCAATGAGATACATCAAGAAGTCTGCAATGAGTCCACCGTGGAACTTCAGAAGCAAGCTTGGGAAAAGTAAGTCTGCATATTGATCATGAATTTTTTTTTGCAACTAACTGTTCAACAGGTTCTTTACCAACTCACTCCAGTCAGACTCCGAACAATTCCCAGCTGAGAACAGGTCAGCATCTTTATATCCATCAGATGGGAGAAGCATTCCCAAGTGGCAGAAAGCTATTCACCAGGCTCTCTCATGGTTGTAGCATTCCCCCCACCCCCTATTCCTTTCTTATTGTTGTCTGTCATCTTTGGATGATCTCTTCAAAATCCTTCCTTATCCCCCCCCTCCCCCCCTTTCTTATTGCCATCTAATCATGTACTGTGAATATGTCATTCTTATCATTACCTAATTGCACACTGTGGATACATCGTCTCCATCCCTACTCCCTTCTGCTCTCATCATCTCATCTATTAGTACTACATTGCCTACTGTGTGATCAAAACACACTATTATCATATACCCCATCACATCATGCATATAAAGTATTTTGATTTCAACACTCTTAAGCATGATGGTGTGAAAAAGCTGGCAACCCAAGAGCATGCACCCTGACAAGCGTTGGGCATGCAGTACATTGTACTATTGGCATTGTCAACCACACTGGGTAAGTGTTTCTACTTGCACTTCATTTGCATTCGACCTATCATATGTCACTCACACAAGCACACCATGCTTGAGTATTAGCATGAATGCAGAATGGACATCCTCACTCACATAACTGAATGAAAACTTTGGTTGCACTGAGTTGATTCTAACCTATGTCCCACAAGCATTTGTCAAATATAATACTACCATACTACACTTATCTGATGCTATGTATTTACCACAGGGTTGTACCACTATCACTTATGTTATTTCCTGCATGACAAGGCAGGATGTCTGTTGAATGTAGCCACCAGGTACCCAGTACAGTGATTCCAAGGCAAATCAGTCGTTTCATCCTTAAGCCAGCCGACACTATAATGGACCATTAGGAAATATACTACATTAACAACAAGGTACATTCAGGCCTGGATACCGTGTGTATGTTTAGTAATTCCCTCAACAAATGCAGGACGGAAAATGTTGCTCACACTCCCCATCAATGTCAGCCTGACATCAACTTACTTCAATGTTCACAGAACATTAGCTTGACTTGGGTGTGTAGTGTTAGGGTTGCAATTTTCATTCTAATTAGAATGTTATAAAGGGGGGTAGCTGACATCCTTGTTAAGTAATGTTTATGTGAGGTTCAGGTGTTGAAATGCCATGATGAAGCTTGTAATGCCTACATCAGGGTTAGCATACCTTATGAGGCAGTTGCAAGGGGTCGTAAGCCGGCGGCATTATCATGGCGTAAAAAAAGTCGTGACATAGCCGCATGCGACGGCCACTTGACGCCACTGCTGGCGCCGAATCAAAACACTCCTCAACCACCACCTCCTTTCAGGCCTCAACGTCTAAAGCTCTCGTGTTCGACTTTCTCGCTTGCTTTTTCTTCACTTAGTCGCTTGGCACTTTCACATCAAGTCAGCGTTCTTGATGTCACCTTGGGCGTCTTCGGGTCGTAAATGTATCTGGTCCAAACTTTGCCAACCCACACTCTCACTCTTTACACTGACATTCGTATCTTCACTGTTGTCTCCGGTTCACGCGCAGTGTAAGCCCGTTCAACTGTGCATCGATTCAGGACGCTAAACCATGACTCCAAATCAGATTTCATCGTCAATCAACCCTCTGCGTCCACCACGTGGGCGAATGGCTCACCATACCCCTTCTCATGGACCAAGGGTCTCCTCGATGGAATAGACACATTTGATATCGAGCTCACCCGGCTCCACGAAGACGGCCTCATATATGTCGCCAAAGACGGTAAGCCATCGAAACCCAATTCGCCTCCGATCTACCGCCAGATTGACTAACCGACTCCTAGTGCCTGCGACGTACAACTCCCTCAACATCCTCCTTCAAGACGTCCCTACGGGCGATGATTATTTCCTGCTCTGCCTTAATTCGACGCATGGCGTTGTTTACTCCGTCTCTTCCCGGTTCACTATCACCAATTCTTCGTCGCAGTCGAACCCCAGTCCCAATCCGTCCGTTCCAACGGTGACGGCCTCTGGGTCTCCAAATCCTCTGAAACAGTTCGCCGCCACGCTCGGACCGTCCGCCAATGCTGGCAGCAGTCTCATCTTCCCCAAGCCCTCGCCAAATTCGAGGGCTCTCGGCTTCGGAGCTATCATCACCATCTGCACTGCATTCTTGGGTGGAGCCATGACGCTGTAGTGACAAGCAGGTTATGGATGTCGTTTTCCTCCCTGTTTTCATTTTGGTGGACAATAGATATAACAGACAGTTTACGGACATGATTGTATTGGGTATCTGGACTGGACTGTCTTGGTTCTGGTAGCCCTGTCATTGTGTACATTCTACGTAGCCCATACACCATCTGCTAATCTATCGTATTATGTCGACAAAGTGGATAGAAGACGACAGGCTAAGTACACGTTGACCCTAGTGACATTACAGTTCTACTAAGGCACTTACTGTTCCATGCGATCCAACCAGATGGTGCAGTGAGCACAAAGGGAATATCTTATGACTTGGTGAGTAATACACACCAGCTACGGACGCAGGGCAGTGACGTGTTTGTCCGCGTTTGGAATGGCACTGGCGAGGCTGCGCATCGCAGCCCTCGCAGCGAGCAGCGTTCGACATTTAACCTCCTTACCAACCCTGCTCTCCGTCTCCTCGTTACCTACCGAATCAGTTTGACCGACGATGGAAGCCCTTTTGCGCGTCACGGAAACTCTCAAATCTATCCGGGTACGTTTGCTCATCCAGACTCTTGCTCAACTCTCATCTGAACCCTCGTTTCCGAAATCTGGACACTGTCGATGCTTCTGTTCGAAATGGAACCTCACACCTCGCACTGTTGACTCTGAACTGTTTTTTCGTCGTGCATCGAACAGGAAACACGTTTGAGCGCCCTCCGATCCCCAACCGAGTTCTTTGATGTGCATCGTTTGTCGAGACCGGCGGATACAACGCAGGCCGTGTCAGTGAGTACTCCTCTCAAACTTTGATCGGCGTCGGATCCAGACCGGTGCCTTGTACCTTGGGGATGCTGACGTCTTCACCCGCCCTGCCTGGTCCTTTGTCCGGTCTGTCGTGTTTATATTGATGTGAACGTTCGGTCTCGTTTTGCTGGTGCTGGTGTCGTCGTTCGTCCGTCGACGATCAGCGCATCACCTACAACACACGGTACTTTTCTGGGAACTACACCCTCATCGTGCTCGTCCTCGCCGTTTACGCCCTGTACGTCTTTCCCTCCGTCCTCTCCCCCGTTTCGGAGATGGAAATACTGACTTATTTTTGCATATTCCTTTTGCCTTTTGGGCACGCTTTGGGTGGAGTAGCATCACAAGCCCACTTCTCCTCATCGCCCTCGCATTCCTCTTTGGCGGATTCGCCGCGATAAACAAGTTTGGTACGTCTCCCCTTACCTTGCCTTGCCTCCGCTCGCTTACGTGCTCGCAGGCCCGACAGAGCCCCTCCACATCGGCAACTGGGTCATCACCCAAAAACTGCTCTACACGGCCCTGTTCGTGATCGGTCTCCCGCTGTTGTGGATCGCGTCCCCGTTCATGACCTTTTTCTGGCTCGTCGGGGCGTCGTCCTGTCTCATCCTCGCACACGCCGCGTTGATGGAGCCGGGGATCGAGAGCGAGTACGCCACCGTGCAGGACTCGGTGTGAAAACGGGTCCAATGGACGTTGGTACAACCGTACTCGGTGTTTTCAGTCGTTCGACGTACCCTGTGCTGAGTTTCACTCTTTCCGTGTCCTTGTTTAATGGATTTGATTTCTGTACTCGACGGACAACAACCCCCCCCTCTCGACACGTCCTCTCCCCGCACAATCTGCTAGCGTCACTATTACACCTACTAGCTACAGTCATGCCCGTCTCGTTTACCTTGTCGTCCGCCCCATCATGACATCGATCCACGACAGTTCTCTCTTCCACCCGAGTACATCAAGTCACATCATCGACGCGTCACATACCGGGCCGTGTGGGCGTGTCGATTGCTGTGAAATACAGGGGGAGAAGCAAGGATAAAAATTTCCATGAGATGCCGTCCCGACGAGAACGCAAACGAAAAAAAAACCCCCGAAAGAAAAGAAGGTAAAGTAGAACCATGTGGGTGCATGGCGAGCATTAGAATGATCCAAGGAGACACGTTGATGGTAAAAAAAAGCGACGGCAACAGCAGAAAAAGAAGAGACCGGAGAAGGAGCAATGCGTGATCGGGATTAAAGCGTGATCCGAGAGCATTGGTAAATAGCGGCATACAACATACGAAATGCGACAAGCAGAAAAATAAATGCAAGAGAAGAAAAAGGCGCACGGCTATAGCAGGGGTAACCATTGACCTGGCGGGGCATGTCCGCGTCAGCACCGGTACGACATCCGAACGACGGACAGCAGAGAGAGCTCACCGATGACGATGCTCGGCAAATCGAAGATGTCCCTTCGGATCGAGAAGCAAAACGTGGCCGGCAACGGTGCACCGGACGGCTTGAGCAAGACGCAATGCGAATACACCGCCTTGGTGGTGTTTTCAAACGCGTGGGAGGCAAAGTTTTCCCAGTACTCGACCACGGATTGGATTTCAAACAACTGTGGAGACATGCGTGGGGTCGGGACGAGTGGAGTGGGGCACAGTGAAGAGGGGGGAAAGTAGGACCCGTCGGTTCGTGCGCGCGCCGTGAACAGAAAGAGGAGGAGCAGAAAAGGAGCGGGGCGTTACCTCATAAATGTATTTGCGTTTACCGACGAGCTCCTCCATCGGCCATTCAGTCAACATGCAAAATTCGGGTGCGACGAGACAGATTTCGCCGGTACGACGCCACACGACGGTTGGCGTGCCGCTGTACGAGATAAGCTTTTCAAGTTCCTGACTGGCGCGTTACGACACGTGTTTTTCGGGAAGCGAGAGACGTACGAGCAAGGAACGTTGAAAACACCGTTCGACGAATACTTCGTCTTCGTCTGTCATGGGCATTTGCAGCGCTATCAGCGATGGTCGAAAGATGGCAAGGGCCCGAACGATGCGCAGAATGTCGTTCTTTTCGAACCTGTCAGCCAGGGCGTTCCGACACGGGGGAATCATCAGGAATGGACCTGGATAGGCGATGGGACATGCGTTGGCGCAGAGAATTACGCACCGGGTGGGGAGATGTTTCATGAGGAAATGATAGCCCTCGGTATAGTCATACGGGGCTGTGACGTTGAGCGGCTTCTGCGCTGTTCAGTGCATACGATGAGAAACAAGGATGAACGACGTACGGAGACATGGTCTAGACTGCTGTGGTGTGTTGAGCTCGTGGACGAGGGCGAGGGATGTGCGGAAGGTTCGAGTGAATGAGGACCAGCCTCTTTCGAGGATATGCGAACGCTGCCCATGTGTGGGTCGCGGGAGTAACACTGTGGTACGGAGTGTGTGGATTGGGTCTGTGGATAGGACGGAGGATACGTGAGATGGGCGGGAGAGTCCTGAGAAGGACAGGAAAACTGCGTGGGAGAGTAGGAGATAAAGGCAGTGGTTGGGGATGGCTGGGGGGTTGCGGCAAGCGTCGGCTCAGGGATGGAGAGTCGTGTGGGCTCAGCGAACGGATAGGATTGTTGTGGCGCGGTCTGGTAATGAGGCTGGGAATGTAGTGGTTCGGGAGACCATGCCGAGTTTGGCACTGAGGGTTGTAGCTGGGGCTGTGAGGGGGAGGGTGCGGTGGCGGATGCGGAATCAGGTGGACTTGGGTTTCCGAGGATGGCGGAGAGGATGGAGTACTCCAAGTTTGCGGCCTCTGAGCCGAAGGGGAAGTTTGGGTCGAAGGGGACGTTGAAGAGGGGGTCGTTTGAGGGGAAGGGTTCGGCTGCAGAGGTGGGCGTTGTGAGATGATGACTGAGGATGAGAGGGAGGATTGGTACCTGTGGGTATGGGAGGGAGCGCGTTCTTTTCCTGGGTGGACCTGGAGGACTTGAGTTGTTCTGGGGGGGTTACGTGATCAGGGGAGGGACAGGGATGGTGGTACTGAGGAGGACGGACCGAGCTCGTCATCGTCGAGGAGATACTTGGCCTTTTTGCGATGGCCCTCGACGCAGCTGCCAGCCATGCCGCGCTTTATGCATCGCTGGCAAGGACGGGCTGTGGGCGGGGGTGAGCGGACGGGGGAGGGGGGGGAGGGGGACGGACAGTCGTCGCAGGTGAGGTGGGCCTTTTGGCAGTGGGCGCAGGCACGGTTGGCCTTTTTCTTCTTTGGACCCTCTCGGGG